>JAJIBD010025295.1:0-12155 GCA_021461705.1 Cryptotis parvus | reverse complement strand
ACTAGAATCATTGCCAACTGGATCCCATGGGACATCAAAAGATCACATTGTCTCCCACCTACAAGATGGTTGGGACTTCATCAAGACACTGAAGGAACAGTTTTAGACCCTTCGCATTCCTAGAGCAAGCAGATACCTTTGGGCTACACTGGCACATGACAGGGACAAATGGAAACGTTACTTGCTGCTGCCTGAGCAAATCCATGAATAACGGGTTGTCAAGTGATCAAAAGATCTGACTTTCAGCAAGTTACTCAAAATCCTCCTGTTTCAGATTACCACTAATAATTTCAGATCGTTATGTAACAGTAACAAACTATATACACAGAAAATAAAATACCAGTGGCTGCTGCTACTCGCTCCAAGTAGCCTGAGAATTCATTAATATTTCTGTAGGCTCATCATTGTGACTTGAGGCTTGCTAGTAAACATTCAGCATTTGACAATACCTTTTCATGAGAGATAACTGCTTTGATGTACCCAGAACTGTGGGGTTTAGCTGTATATTAATCAGCAGATTTGAAGTTTATCTATGACAGGTGGATTAGACATACATGAACTAGCTGCATTTCCTTTCCTGAAGTCATATAGCCCAAAGCACAGATTGACTTTATTTGAATTTTTGTTTTTGTTTGTTTCTTGGGCCACAGCCAGCAATGTTCAGGTATTACTCCTGGCTAAGGGATTACTCAGGAAGAATTTGAGGCAGTGCTACAGGGAAGATACCTAGGATCTACTGTAGCAGTGCTACAGTAGAAGATACCTAGGATCAAACTGGGTCCACCAGCTGAATTGAAAACTCCTTCCTTACATGCTGTACTATGTATGGTTATGGCCCCTTCATCTGATAATTTTTTTTTTTTGCTTTTAGGGCTCCATCAAGATTTGCTCAGGAGTTACTCATGGCTCTACACTCAGGAATTTCATCTGGCAGTGCTCACGGAACGATATGGAATGACAGAAATAGAATCCAGATTAGACAGCACACAAGACAAATGACCCGCACTGGAGTATCACTCTGGCCTTTCATATGAATTTTTAAATGATCTCAGGGGTCCACCAACACTCAAATTCTAGAGTATCTATTTCCATTCATTACAATTTTTAATATACTAAGTTATATTAAGTACATATTATATATATAAGCTCATTTCATATTGACCAAGACTTTATCACGTCCCTTACAATATTATTATCACAGTATCTGGCAACTAAAAGGAAAAGCTTCACAGAGAAGTTTAGTTTCAGAACTCACACAGTCCCAAAGGGGCAGAGCATAATCCAATGCAGGCTGTAGTTCTCTGGTGTTTAGTTGCTTCCGAACTGTTGCAATATGCTACTATGCTTCCTATGGCTTAAATCCAGCAATTTAATCAGATTTTTAAATGTTTATGTGAAACAAAATAAGGTTAAGAACTCAAACTTGGAGTAAGAAATGTAGAAATTAGTACATTCAGCAACCTGACAAGTGTTATAAAAAAGATTTATGGCAAGTTCTCTAATGATAGCATAAGGTAAAAGTACCATAGTACCATTAAATGAATAGACCAAAAGAGAAAAATAGAATATTTTTCTATCAATGATCAATACAAATATGTCTTTTTAGCAAGTTTCCAGGAACCTTTTTATTTTTATTTATTTTTATTTTTTAAAATATTTTATTATACCAACGTGAGATCTATAATTACAACGTTGTTCATGTTTGGAAGTTTCAGTCATATAATGTTCCAGCACCGCCCTCGACCAGTGCCCATTTCCCACCACCAATGTCCCCAATTTCCTCTCGGCTTCCATGCCTGCCCCCATGGCAGGTTCTTTATCTCTCTTCTCTCTCCATCTCTCTCTTTTCCTTCTCTTACATATTGTGGATTGCAGTATATACAATGCCATCATGTGCATTTTTGGACTGTATTTAATGCTCAGTTCTAGGTTGAACTGAGCATTAAATACAAGCAATTTTTAATATTTACAATTTTTAATATACTAAAAATATTAGTATTTTTTTTCGACATTTATTCACACATGAGGAACATTTTTAACAGCAATTTTGTTAATATATTTTGGACTTTATATTGAATAGGTAAGGCCTACATATGTAGAATTTTCCCTATACACATTGTGTAAACACTGTAGTTTTTAAACGTTGTTCATGATGATTTGTTACAGGAATTCAGTATTCCAACACCAATCTCACCACTATTGCATATTCTTTCACCATTGTTTCCAATTTTCTCAACCACCCCTTTTTGTTTTCTTATTTTGGAAAGCAGAGAAACACAGTTATAGTTGTATTTTATGAAATTTTCTAAATAAATTTGACATTAAATGACTCTTGTGGTGTGTGATGTTACTATAGTTTAACTCTGAAATCAGTGAAACAAGAGATGTGTAGTACTACAGACTGATTTAAATTTGCCAGCACGATCTCTGTACCAGTAAATTTAACCTTGTCACCAGGTCCAGGGTCCTTTCAAAATCCAAGGTCTCAGACAAATCACCCCCAGTCCCTTACTATTTAAGTTTGCTGCTATATCATACATATAGTTTTGTATGATAATTTTGTTCTCTATAAGTGTTTCAAATTTTCATGCTTTATGTGTAAACAATTCCCACATATGGACAATAGCTAAACATACTTCACAAGGACTTTACCCTTAATTATGAAGTGAGCACAAGAATCAAATTATGGTTTAGATCCAAGTTTAATCTTATTTGTCTCTGCAATAGTCCACTTTTTGTTTTCTCTCTGCCACATTCAGTGGTGTTCGGAGCCTATTTCTGCTTCCCATCTCAGGTATTTTTTCTGGCAGTACTCAGGGGACCAGTATATGTGGTACTGGGATCAAAATTGGGTTGACCACATGAAAGACAAGCAGCCTTCCCCCTGTATTGTATTATCTTACCAGCCCAGTCAACATATTAAATTTGCAAGCTTAATAAAACATCTGAGACTTTTAAATTACACACGCAGAGAGAAATAAATATACACACAGTACATATGAGGTATATATTCTATTTGATACAGATAAATGGGATCAGATCAACACAGTAATGTAAATTGTCAAGTTTTTATTCAGTTTTTTTAAATATATTTATGGGTTACCTTAAGGGCAAGAGAGAGGGTGAAATGGGCTGAGTACATGCAAAACAGGTTTTCTATGAGACAGACACAGGTTTGCTCCCTAGCACCACATGATGCCCTCAACATTAACAGCAATAACCTGTGAGAACAAAGGCAGGAATAACCACTGAGCACTACTGATTATAGAATTAAAAAGTTAACAGTTGTATATATTTCATTCATTAGACAGGATACCATTATATAAAGAATTGAGAACAGAGGTTGATCCAAAAGATGGTCTTTAACTCTTTTTTTTTTTTGCTTTTTTGGGTCACACCCGGCAATCCTCAGGATTTCTCCTGGTTCTTCACTCAGGAATTACTCCTGGTGGTGCTCAGGGGACCATTTGGGATGCCGGGGATCGAACCCAGGCCAACATGGCAAATGCCCTACCCACTGGGCCATCACTTTGGCCCCTATTTTTAACTCTTACTTTCTATATGTGCTTTCAAACATGGGGCCACTGAAACAGAGATTCAGCTAATATCAGATAAAAGCAGTACTGAATAAAGACAACACTTAGGTTTTAAAAAAGTGCAAAGGTTATCAATAAATTAGTAGAAATGATAGAATCGGGTCCATCATTGATGACATGTGAGATTTAGACTGGAAAATGAACATTATAATATGGAAATATTATTTGGCATCATGAATGATAATACCTGAGATAATACCAGGTATTCACATAATACCTGAGAATAATACCTGAGAGGGTGGCTGTCGATGATCCGGGCTGTGATAGTCTGGTCTGCTGGGTGGAGTAGTGACGAGAGGAAGTATGGATGTGGAAAATAGCAGGCCCCATGGAGTGGGGGAGGGTGGTCTGGCTTGTTGTGAGGCTCAGCTGGGATGGCAGACCAGGGCTAGAACCAGCCATGCCTCCTGAGCACCTCACGAGCAGCTGGGCACAGGGAGAGCAAGTAGCAGCTCTGTCCCATGTCTGATAGTCTCTGGTTCAGCATACCTTGGCCGGATTGAAAAAAAACTGCTGCAGGGTGGCTGTCGATAATCCGGGCTGTGACAGTCTGGTCTGCTGGGTGGAGTTGTGACGAGAGGAAGTCCCAATGTGGAAAATGGCGGGCCCCATGGAGTAGGGGAGGGTGGTCTGGCTTGTTGTGAGGCTCAGCTGGGGTGGCAGGCCAGGGTTAGAACCCGCTATGCCTCCCAGGCGCCTCCCCTGAGCAGCTGGGCACAGGGAGAGCAAGTAGCAGCTCTGCCCCATGTCTAAGAGTCTCTGGTTCAGCATACCTGGGCCTGCAGCAGTTTTTTTTTCAATCCGGCCCAGGTATGCTGAACCAGAGACTCTCAGACATGGGGCAGAGCTGCTACTTGCTCTCCCCTAGCCCAGCTGCGCGTGGAGGGTGCTCGGGAGGCATGGCGGGGTCTAGCCCTGGCCTGCCATCCCAGCTGAGCCTCAACAAGCCAGACCACCATCCCCACTCCATGGGGCCCGCCATTTTCCACATCCGACTTCCTCTCATCACAACTCCACCCAGCAGACCAGACTATCACAGCCCGGCTCGCGGGCAGCTAGTGGCTGCGCAGTTTATCAATAAATGCTTTATTTAGAGGTGACTACAACAGTATGCCACCCGCACGGCAAGCCTGGCAAGCTGCTCGTGTAGTATTTGATATGCCAAATACCAGTAACATTTATATTAGGTCATTCCCGTGACCTAACATAATTGTTTGAGGCTCTTTATGTTCCTGGAGCGGGTGGATGCCTTTGGGTTCTTCTAGCATGAGAAGGGACATATGGAGATACTACTGGTGCCTGCTCTAGCAAATAGATGATTAACAGGAAGATAGTGATAGATAGTGATAGTGAATACCTGAGAAGCAGCAGTTATGTGTACCTGGGTCGAGAAGTCAACATTATGAATGACCTAAAACCTGAGCTGTGCAGGAGGAAGAGAGCCGAATGGATTGCCTTCAAAAACATCAAAGAAATAGCGAAAAGACAAGGTCCGGGCCCCAGGTCTGGGCACAACTCTTTGACTCCACTGCTCTCCCTGCATTAACATACGCTTCAGAGACCTGGGCCCTACGAAAGCAGGATGAAAATGCTATTTGGGTCTCCCAAAGAGAAATCAAAAGAGCTATGCTTGGAATATCATGCCTCACTCAAGTGAGAAAAGGAATTCGGAGTTCCAACCTCCGTTGCTGTTCCAGAGTCAGAGACGCTGTCTCGTTTGCCAAGGCATTGAAAATCAGATGGGCTGGACATGTAATGCAATTTGGAGACGACCGCTGGATTAGAGCAGTTACCAACTGGATCCCAAGGGATGTCAAAAGATCACGTGGCAGCCTACCTACAATATGGTCAGACTTCTTCATCAAGAACGTTAAGGAATGGTTTGAGGCTCTTTGTTTTCCCTGAAACAACCAGATGCCATTGGGCTACACTGGCATGTTATAGAGTCAAATGGAAATTGTACTGGTGCCCGCTCCGAGGAAATGGATGAACAATGGGATGTCTAGTGATCTAGTGATCTAGTGATCATGAATCAAAGCTGCTTCCATGGATTTGTTTCTTTATAGTGCAATGGATTCTAGACACCTGCACATCTAATAAATGTAACTCCCAACTCTTACATAATTTTGTTATTACCATACGTCATGCATTGTTTTAGGTACTTATAAGTACAAACTCATTGAAATCTTATTGTCTGTCAAGTGTGTCCTTATTTTTCTGATGTATGGAGAGCTTTAGTACTTCTCCAGCTCATAGCTAGAAAGGGGAAAAGTGAATGGGATGGAAATAGAGAGAGAAGAAAAAGAAAAGTTCCTGCCATAGAGGCAGTCTGGAGAAATGTGGGGACATTGGTGGTGGGAATAGGACAATGGTGGAGGGAGGGTGCTGGAACACTGTATGACTGAGACTCACTTGTGAACATCTTTGTAACTCTATCTCACGGTGGTAAAATAAAAAAAAATCTAAAATCTTAAACAAGTGAAGAGTCTGATCCAGAGACTCACAGACATGGGGCAGAGCTGCTACTGGCTCTCCCTGTGCCCAGCTGCTCACGAGGAGCCCAGGAGGGATGGCGGCTTATAGCCCTGGTCCACTACCCCAGCAGAGCCTTGCAACAAGCCAGACGACCCCCCACTCCATGAGGGCCTCCATTTTCCACATCCGTACTTCCCTCTCATCAGAACCACCCAGCACACCAGCCTATCACAGCCTGGCTCATCGAGATCCATCCTGCAGCAGTTTTTTTTTTTTAAATCCTGCTCAGGTATGCTGATCCAGAGACTCACAGACATGGGGTAGAGCTGCTACTGGCTCTCCCTGTGCCCCGCCGCTCACGAGGAGCCCAGGAGGGATGGCGGGTTCTAGCCCTGGCCCACCACACCAGCAGAGCCTTGCAACAAGCCAGATGACCCCCACTCCATGAGGGCCTCCATTTTCCACATCCATACTTCCCTCTCGTCAGGACTCCACCCAGCAGACCAGCCTATCACAGCCCGGCTCGCGCGACCACTCGCGGCAGCATGGTTCATCAATAAATGCTGGATTTTGAGATGACTACAAGAGTATGCTACCCGCACGGCAGAGTCTTGCAAGCTACCCATGTCGTATTTGATATTCCAAATACCAGTAACAATTTTAGACCTCATTTCCATGACCTGAAGGAATGGTTTGAAGCTCTTTATGTTCCTGGAGCAAGCAGATGCCCTTGGGCTCTACTAGCATGAAACAGGACATACAGATATGTTACTGGTGGCCACTCCATCCGATCGATGATGAATGGGAAGACAATGATACAGTGATACAGTGAACAGTCAATTACATGAGGCCTGGTTGCAAAATCTGTTCTAGTAACTGCTACACTGATATTTCTCAAACATTTGATCTTCAATGTCTTTACTCTCTTAAAAAGTATTGCATCACTGTTTATATGTCATACAGACAAATAATCAATAGGGAAACAAAGGCATTAAAGGAATACATGGAAGATCCAGGCTTTAAAGACATTTGCAAGTTGAGGACATATTCTTCTGTAGTGCACATAGCTTATTGTCTGGGCTAGAAAACAAACTGGGTAGACAAAACAGGTGTCCATGTAATACAGAAAATAGAATTAATTTCAAAAGTCCTTCAAGATCAAAATGTTTTAATATGCAAATAAACTATAAATAGAAATATATTTGAATCAAAAACACTTGAAATCTTAACAACCTTGTGTAAAATAAGCATCAGATCAAAGATGAAATTACTGAAAAAAAATCAAACCAATTGAACTTAATAAAAATAATAACACAAAAGACTCAATTAGCAACAAACTTAGTAAACTAGTAGACGAGGATTTACCAATTCCCTGATGACATATAACAATTTGCACATAAAATTCATTTTTGCTCTTATTGATTTTAATATTGGAACTTTTCTCTCTAATCAGTTTCTATTGTAGACTTTTATCAATAACTGTGGCTTTTTTCTACATTAAAACAATTTTTATTAAATATTTTATTATAACACCGTGAGACATACAATTACAATGTTGTTCATATTTAGAGGTTTCGGTCACATAGTGTTCCAGCACCCTGCCCTCCAGCAGTGCCCATTTCCCTCCACCAATGTCCCCAATTCCCTCCCCCCCCCCCATAGCCTGCCTAAATGGCAGATTCTTGATCTCTTTTCTCTTTCCCTCTCTCTTTTCCTTCTCTTATACATTGTGGGTTGCACTACATACACTTAGGGGCCATCATGTGCATTTTTTTGTCTGTATTTAATGCTCAGTTCTAGGTTGATATTAGCCCTTTCAACATTTATTCACACATGTTCCCTTCTCTGTCTTACCTAACCTCTGACACCCACATGTTTGCAGTAATTTCCACTTTTGGTAAGACCTCCTGATCCACGTTTCACCTGACAATGGATTATGGTGTCATAATATGTATATATATATATATACATATATATATGTTTATGTCATGCAAATAAATGCAGTTATTCTATATTTCTCTCTTTCCTTCTGACTATTTTCACTCAACATGATCCTTTCCATGTCTATCCATTTATAGGCAAATTTCATAACTTCATTTTTCCTAACAGCTGCATAGTATTCCATTGCGTAGATGTACCAAAAGTTACTTTATCCAGTCATCAGTTCTCGGACATACTGGTTGTTTCCAGGTTCTGGCTATTGTGAATAGTGCTGCTATAAAAAATAAAAGTCCTGATGGTGATTCGGCTGTGTGCTTTTTGGCTTCCCAGGGCATATTCCCAGGAGTGGTATGGCTGGGTCAAAAGGGAGCACAATTTCTAGTCTTTGGAGGAATGTTCATATTGTTTTCCAAAAAAAAGCTGCACCAGTTGGCATTCCCACCAACATTAAAACAATTATTAAAAAGAAAAAAGTAAAGAGATTCCTGGACAAATTAGAATGAAAAAAAAACCTAACAAGCTTGTGAGACACAGCAAAAGCTATACTAAGAGAGAAGTTCACAGTAATACTGCTATTCATAAGGATAAAATAAAAATCTGAGAAAAAAAATCATGAAGGGGCCCAAAAGTATTTTGCCAGATATATCTGTTTATGAATCTGTTTATGATTCTAAACAGAAATCAATGATACGGATACAAGTATCACAGTGCAAGAGAGCAAGAGAACCACTGAAGAATTAAAAACATTAGTAAATCCCTGGGAAAACTCACAAAGAAAAAAATATTTATAGTTTGAATCAGAAATTACAAGATGCCTCAGAACTACAATAAATGGAGAATCTCGATGTTCAAATAGTAGATTCCTCAAACTTCCCAAGAGTGAGTCAGAAGGATGTAGAAAACTTAACTAGATCTTTTACTATGGAGGAAGTCAAACAGAAATAAAAAAATCTCACCAAGAACAAAAACTGAGTCATGGGGTCACTAGTGAGCTCTACTAAACCTCCAATGAGGACTTATGAACTTCCCATTTTTCTTTAGCTTTTTTGGAAAGTGAAAGATAACAGGAATATTCCTGAGCAATTTCCATGAGACAAATATTACCTTAATATAAAAATATAACAGAGATATTGCTAATAAAGAAAATTTTAGACAAATGTCTTTGATGAATATAAAAAGCATAGATCCTGAATAAAAGTTTAGCAAAGCAAATGCAGCGATATATTAAACACATAATCAAATGGGACATATCACAGTGATTAGTGTATTCTTCATGATGCAAATCAGCTAACTAAAGTAATATGGTGTATTAGTTAAAGAAGTTGCTAAAAACTGTGTGATCATCTTTCTATATCAGACATATATTAGATCCTTTGTTTCCTCAAACACAAAAGAATATTCACTTGACCATTACTATTCAAATTAGTGGAGAGGCTCTTTCCATAGCAATTAGGCAAGAATGAGAAATCCAAATTGGTAAAGATTCAAAACTATTATCGTTTGCAGATGACTGGATGTGAAACATAAAACACAAAAAAAATGCCACTTAAGAATACTAGAAAAAATAAACCTTTACAGTAAGATAGCCAGTACCAAAAATACATAAAAATCTTTCACATTCTTAAATGTCAATAAAAATATTAAAAGAAAATATAGTTAAATAATTATCCTTTCACAATCTTGTAAAAACACCTCACACTATTTATGAATTAATTTAACAAAGGTGGCAAAAGTTCTATATAATGAAAATCACAAAACTTTTCTGAAAGAAACAAAGGGAGATATAAGTAAATGGCAATATGTTTTGTATTCATTGATTGGAAGAATCACCTCATTAACATGACCACCTTACCGGTGTAATTTATAGATGTAATGTAATCACCTTCAAAATTCCCATGGCATTCTTTAAAAAATAGGAGACATGCTTTGAAAATTTGTGTGCAACTATAAAACTTACAAAACTGCCAAAAGATTCCTGAGAAAACAAGATGGTGGCATTGCATTCCCAAACAATGAATTAAAAAGCTACAGATACTAAAATTTCGTGTTCTTGGAACAGAGACACTGTAAAATCTGGTTCATATAAAATCCACAAAAAGTGCAAAACGGATTTAAGCACATGAAAGCAATAAGGAGAGGCTCTACAGAAAATGGTGGGAAACTGGTTGAAGACATGCAAATTATTAAGAACCCATCTTGTGTCATAGCAAAGGTTAATTTAAAATGGATTAAAAGTCTTGATATCAAATTTATTTCGTCTTTTGTTTTTGTTTATAAGAAACAGTGGTGCTTAGGTCTTAGGGTACCTAGGTACTTAGGGATTAGGTGCTTAGAGTCCCTGGCTCTGTGCTCATCACTTCTGGTGGGACTTGGGGACAATATGAGGTATCAAGAATTGACCTGGCTCAGCTGTGTGCAAGGAAAATAGTCTACCTTCTGTACTATCTATCCATCACCATTTTCAGTCAAATATTTATTCTATAAAATAAATTGAGTGAAACATATGCATGACTTCCCACTCACTATACTGGCTTTTGAGACTTCTTCAATAAAATAAAGTCCATTAGAAAATAAAGCAAAATAAAGATAAACAAGTGAGGCTACATCAAACTAGAAATATTCATGGTGAAGTTTTTGAAATCTAAAATGAAAATTATGCCTTACTAATTGGGAAAAAGCACTTGCATATCAAACATCAGATGAAAGACAACAGCCACCATATATAAAATACCTCAGAGCTCAACAACAAATAAAATAATGCTATCAAAAATTGGAGAGAGAACTAAAAAGATACTTCCTCAAGGAAGAAACAAATATGTCCAATACAAAGGTGGAAAAATATTCATGTCTCTGGTTACTAGGTAAATGTAAACAAAAACTGTAGTGAGTTATTACCCCACACTAGGAAGAAAAGTTTAAATCCAAAAGTTCAGTAACAGTTAAAAGCTGGTGGATATGTGATGATAAGCAAACTCTCATTCACTGCTGATAAGAGAGCTGTTTGTTCAACCTTTTGGCAAACAGATTGAGGACTTCTCAAAATATTAAGAATAGAACTTCCACATGAGTTTACAATTTCAAGAACTCAAAGATATTCATTCAAAAGAATATATGCACACCTGTGTTCATTGCAGCATTATTTACAACAGCCAAAATTTTGAAAGAGCCCAAAAGCTCAGTGACATATTAGCAGATAAAAAATATGTTATGGGAGATCAGAGTGATGGTACAACAGGTATACTTGCCTTGCATGCAGCTGACCTGAGTACTATCCCCAGAATCCCTTACAATCCTTGAAGGACCATCAGGAATGATTTCGGAGCAAAGAGCCAAGAGAAAGCCTGAGCATCAGTAGAAATGTCCCGCCCCTTCCCCAAACCAAACAGAGCACAAAAGGAAATCGTGATATATATATATATATATATATATATATATATATATATCCACATACATATTGGAATGCAACTCAGGTATGACAAAAGATGTAATCTTGCAGTTTGTAGCATCTTAGACAGAATGTAAAAGTCAGGAGAGATTTGAAGATTATTGTGAGTGCCCTCCACAAGTTAGTGGTGGGTGTAGTGTTCTAGAATTTTTGAATACTAAACAATATATCAGTACGTTCTGCTATTATTTTTACTGAGGTATCAAGAGTTTTCAACATCCGGATTCACAGCTCGTCAGAGCTCCACCCAGAAGAAGAGCTGATCAGATGACCATAAGCCCTGCTTGTCTGAGTCCCATCCTACAGCAGTCTATTTCAAGCCCAGGTATGCTTGATCCAGAGACTCAGACACACAGGGCAGAACTGCTACTGACTCTCCCTGTGCCCAGCTGATCATGAGGCTCCCAGGAGGGAAGGCGGGTTCTAGCCCTGGCCTGCCATCCCAACAAAAACTCGCAAGAAGCCAGAGGAACCCCACATCATGAGGGCCATCATTCCCAACATCCGGACTCCACAGCTTATCAGAGTTCCACCCAGCAGAAAAGCTGACCTTTCCCTGTCTCATCAATAAATGCATGAGATGAGAAGATACAACAAGAGTATCCCACCCGACACGACAGAGTCTGGCAAGCTACCCATGTCTGTCTGTCTGTCTGTCTGTCTGTCTGTCTGTCTGTCTGTCTATCTATCTATCTGTC
>JAJIBD010025294.1:0-30056 GCA_021461705.1 Cryptotis parvus | reverse complement strand
AAACAGACCTGTGGACTCTATGGAATAGAATTGAGTATCCTGACACCCAACCTCAAACACATGATCATTTAATCTTTGATAAAGGTGCAATGAGTCCAAAATGGAGTAAGGGAAAGCCTCTTCAACAAGTGGTGTTGGGAAAACTGGGCAGCGACATGTAAAAAAATGAATTTGGACCTGTGTCTAACACCATGCACAAAAAATCAGATCAAAATGGATTAAAGATCTCAATATCAGACTTGAATCCATAAAGTACATTGAAGAAAATATAGGAAAACCCTCCACTACATTGAAGCTAAAGGCATCTTCAAAGGTGAAACATCACTAACAAAGCAACTAGAAGAAAAGATAAACATATGGGGACTACATGAAACTAAAAAGCTTCTGCACCTCAAAAGAAACAGTGACTAAGATACAAAGGCAGTCCACAGAATGGGAAAAGAATATTCACCCAATACCCATCTGATAAGGGGTTAATATCCAGGATATATCAGGCACTGGTAGAACTTTACAAGAAGAAAACAAACAACCCCCATCAAAAAATGGGGAGAAGAAATGAACAGAAACTTCAGCAAGGAAGAAATTCGAATGGCCAAAAAACATATGAAAAAATGCTCATCATCACTAATCATCAGAGAGATGCAAATCAAAAACAACAATGAGATACCACTTTACCACCACAGAGACTGGCACATATTCAAAAGAGCAAGAACAACAAGTGCTGGCGTGGATGTGGGGAAAAGGGGACACTCATCCATTGTTGGTGGGAATGCCGGCTGGTACAGCCTTTCTGGAAAACAATATGGACATTCCTCCAAAGACTAGAAATTGAACTCCCATTTGACCCAGCCATACCACTCCTGGGAATCTACTCTGGGAAGCCAAAAATACGCAGCGGAAACACCATCCCTACTTTTATGTTCATAGCAGCATTATTCACAATAGCCAGAATCTGGAAGCAACCAGAGTGCCCGAGAATCGATGACTGGATAAAGAAGCTTTGGTACATCTACACAATGGAATACTATGCAGCTGTTAGGAAAAAAATGAAGTTATAAAATTTGCCTAAAAATGGATGGACATGGAGAAGATTATGTTGAGCGAAATTAGCCAGAAGGAGAGAGAGACAGATACAGAATGACTGCATTTATTTGCATGGCATAAATATATATGTACATATTATGATACCAATATCCAAGGTCAAGTGAAACATATATCAGGAGGTCTTGTCAAAGGTGGAAATTATCACAAACGCGTGGGGAGTCAGAGGCTAGGTAAGACAGAAAATGGAACAGTGTGCTAACAATTGTCGAGGGTACTAATACCAACCTAGAACTGAGCATTAAATAGAGGCAAAAAGATACACATGACAACCCTTTAATGTATGTTCTGTAATCCATAGTCTGGAAGGAGAGAGAGAGAGAGAGAGAGAGAGAGAGAGAGAGAGGAAAGAAATAAAGAACCCGCCATGGAGGCAGGCTGGGGAAGGGGAGGGAACCGGGACGTTGGTGGTGGGAGATGGGCACTGGTGGAGGGATGGGTGCTGGAACACTGTATGACCAAAACCCAAATATGAACCTTTTAATTGTATATCTTTGTAATTGTATATCTCACGGTGGTATAATAAAATACTTAAAAAAAAGAAATACATGTCCATGGAACAATCTCTTTTCAATCTATTTCTAAGAAAATAAATTAGATATTTTTAAATTGTGGCATAACTTTTTATAGCATATTAACATAGGAAGGGGTTGTCTTCTGGAAGTCATTATATTGTTATTAAATAATATAATAGAAAAAAGATAATTAGGATGTATTGAAATCATCTTTGTATTCTAAATATATTCCAAGTAGCTCATAATCTTTATAAACATATCCTTATATACATTGTCATAAACATTTGGTCCTAGATTTGTAGAGCCTGTAAACATTATTTTTGTGGTAGTTGGTCCTTCAGTGGACTTTGCCTTCAGTATTCATGTCCTATACAATACCTCCCCACAAAAAGTAGGACCAAGAAGTGATATAATCATAAATGATTATGGGGTTTTAGGAATAATAATATGTAACTTTGATGTTAGGAATTAAATACTTTCAACTTAATCCTTAATTCCTCTTGGATCACTTGCACTGGGATCACCCAGTAGATTTTTTTTAAACCAAGTTTGTTTGTGAATCTCTTTGTTTTACCAAAGTCTGATTTTTATTATAATTTAGATAACACCATTACAATAGTGTTAACAATAAAACACAACACAAAGTTACTGTACTACCACTAACACCAAGAGCCCAAACCCATCCACTGCTGTCCATATTTTACTTCTAGATCACCTCTTTGTTTCCCCAACCCACCCTTCCTTACTGCTTGGTTTCTGACTTTTGCAATCTAGAACCAAGGCTTTCATTGTTCAAAGCTGAATATTAACTTTTTTTCTGTCTACCACAGATAGGTAAGAGTATTCCTGTTTGTCCCTCCTTCTGTCTTAAATTTCGTAATACGATGCCTTCGAAGTTTTGAGGTGACTACTAGAGTATCCCACCCACACGGCAGAGCCTGGCAAGTTACCGTGTCGTATTTGACATGCCAAATACCACTGACAATTATAGACCTCATTCCCATGAACTGATGGAATGGTTTGAGGCTCTTTATGTTCCTGGAGAGAGATGATGCCCTTGGGCTATCTCCACATGTGATAGGACATATTGAGATGTTACTGATGCCCACTGGAGCAAATCGATCACTGGACGTCTGTGATACAGACAGTGATGATGCCTTCTAGATCTATCTTTGTTGCTGCAGACTATAGATTTTATCTTTTCATATCACTGCATAGATTCCATTTGACTCCATACCACAACTTCTTCATCTCGTCAACCAGTAGCTCTCCTCAAAAATCATTTAGAGCAGCCCAATATGAGTTCTTGTGGTCACAACTGAGACTCTCTGCAAGCAGTCATTACCGACTTGCTATTCCTATGATCAAATCATCCTAGAAATGGGTTGTTCAGTTCCCATCAAGCTTGCAGGTAGCTGTGGGTCATTTGCATGCAGCTGACATCATCACTTTGTGTGACGTCCTCATCCAGGAACAACCAGTGAAGCTGCGAAGAGGTTCCTGACCCTCAGAAACTACAAAACAACAAAAGTTTGTCGTTGTTTCAAACCACTACATTTGGGGAGGTTCTTAATCAGCTATGAAGAATCGAACCTGGTTTATAGCACGCCTATGTTCTCATCCTGTTGAGGCTGTTATGGTGCATGGCCCAGCTTGTTTCTTCCAACACTGACACAACCATCATCTAACTCTCTTGACAACACATAGTGCTGTTATTCATTAGAACTTGCATCAACTGAAGATATGTCTGAGTCATAATCTCCATCTCATGGTACAGTCTGTGGTCAATGATCAAATGTATGGTTAACGAGAGGATGCAAAGGTTGACGCCTTTGCATCAATTAAGACATCTCTAAAGGATACCAGCCCCAGAGAACCCAGGGAGAGACTGAATCTTCTGCTGTAGCTGCATTATAGCTCAGCTTCTGTCCTCAAATCCATAGTCCTCGGGTCATTATGGGTGTGTCTCTTTAGACAGTGCCCTAAGGCAAACTTTCTGCATGCAAACTTTTTATCTCAGATTCTGCTTCCAGGGACCTCCACCTAAGCAAAGCTTTCCCTATCTCTGTTGCCAAGTCAACTAAAATGCCAGGTAAACTAAAATGACAAGCCTGAGATAGGGAGGTTGGAGAAGTTTAAAGAGTAAATAAGATCTGCACCATTGAGCTAAAAATCCTATATCCAGAATTCGTTTAGTAGTTTTCTCAGAATAATATGCTCTCAAAAAGCAGGACAAATCAGTTTTGATGAAGACAAGGAGAAAGAGCAAGGAAAAATGATGCTGGCGTCAGTGAGTCTGATTGATTCATGAGTGACCGTAAAAACAAACTGAGCATGTTCTGAAAACTTTAAGTGGCTGGGAGCATTGAGGCCACTTCCCTCCATGGATGAGCATCAAATTAATAGGGTATTGGGAGAAGGTATACATTCCTTTTCTCATCGTTCCCATGAGCAATATGGAAAAATATTGTAAGACTCTTCTTACTGAGAACAGTGTTGCCTTATAGAGTGTTTTGTTTGCTGTGAGCATTGTAGTTTGATTATTTATAAGGTTCATAACAGAAAACAACTTGTAGCCTTTTGTTAAAAAACAGTGAAAGAAAGAATTCTTTGGAAATTTGATTTTTGTTTATTTTTTTTGTTTTCATTTCAGAGCTACACCCAGCAGTGTTCAGGGCTTACTTTTGCTAATGTACTCAGGGATCACTCTAGGCAGTCTTGGGGGGATCATATGTGGTGCTAAGAATAGAACCTGGGTCAATTTCATGCGAGGCAACAACTGCCTACCTGCTGCACTATCACTGTGTCCCCAAGCTTGATATTTTCTAGCGTAGAATAATTTCACAGGAGTGTAGGAGGTAGGTTGGGGTATGAGTGCTCTAATAGCTGCCAATATCAGAGCATTCCCTTTCATATGTTGACCCCCACCCAACTTCTTCTATTTACTGGTTGTGCTCTTCATCTCCTCCCCCAGGTTGGAGGATGACCAGTAGGATGATTCCTATGGATCTCACATCCTCTAGCCTCAAGGTGGATTTAGTGAGTAGAAGGAGCTCAGTGCCTGCAGGAGATACAGCAAGTCCTGGGATGTCAATTTCATTCAATATAGCTCCATAATAACTGTGTGTTGATGAGAACAAAAATAAATCCTGGCTTATAGTGGTATGAAATGGTATTATTCAGGGACCTGATTTTGTTACATGTTGTTTGGCTTTAGTTGCATTTGTATAAACCTCTCTACAACAATGAGGACTTACTGTACAAGACTGAGAAGTAAATGGGGCTATAGTAATTATACCCCCTGTTCTCTTCTTACGATGTTGCTGTAGGCTGGATTCAGCCTGAAGGCCAAGTTCCCATCAGACAGCCCACTATATAAACATGAGCACAGGATTGAATAACAACTGTCTCACCTGGCCGCATCCAACTTAGGGGTACTGACTTCCCAGCTAGTCCTTGATCTCAGTACTGTGCTACTCCTTCTGGTTTCCTTACATTTTTGTCCATAGTTCTTTCATCAAGTCCTCTTATCTAGTTTGACTCTGCCACTGTTTACTGCCACAGTCCTGATATAATTCCTTTCCTTACATTTCATTTATGACTATTACACTACATTCTAGATCTTATTTTTACAGAGATAGGTGAATTATCCATGTGTGTGTTCCCACCAGTCTAGGTCAGGAAATTCTAGGGATCTAGTGTTCAAGATCAAAATCATTGCTGTTAATTTTGATTTGTTATGATTTGGTTTTAGTTTGGGGACACACTCAACAGTGCTCAGGGCTTACTCCTGGCTCATGGATCACTTCTAGCGGCTTGAGACCATGTGGGGTGCTAGGAATCAACCCAGGTGGCATGTTCAAAGATAGGCCTACTATATGATTGCTCTGGCACCAACATTTTTATTTATAATTAAAAAAGAATTTTTTTTATGTTTTGGATTTTGGAACACATCTGACTGTGCTTAGGGTTTACTTCTGGTGGCCTCTAGGTGCGAGAGATCAAACTCAGGTCAGCTGTGTGCAAGGTAAACACCTGCTGTAGTATCTCTCTGGCCACCCTGAAAAACATGGCTTTTGAATGAGGAAATACTTTTGGTGCATTTATATGTTTCAGTAAAAGGACTTTTCTGGAGGAAGTGACAGAGCTTGATACTGAGAAAAAGGATTAAAACTACAAACCATCCATGAAGAGATCGTGGAGACCAAACTGAGACCTGGTGTAAGAATGGTAGGTGGGGTCAGGGAGAGCACTCACAGGGCTGGAGCACAGGTTCTGTAGCTGAAGGCCAGGGTTTAATCCTCTGCACCAATGGGCCCTGGTCATGTCCAGGAGCAACCCAGAAACAGAGCTGGAAAGCCTTTGAGCCCTGCTGAGTGTTGTCAAAAGTAAACAACAGCAGAACTAAGAATGGCAGCAGGTAGTGCAGGGCCTGGTCTCTGAAATTGAAACCTGAGGCTTCAGCAGAGATCCAGGAAAGAGATTTGGAGCTCATCCAGCTCTGGAGAGGCCAGGACAGACCGCAGTCACTGACCTTCCCTTCTGTTCTCTGTCACCAGAGGTCTGATGTTCCAGGGATGGCCTCTTGTGACTAAGCACCCCTACAGCCGGGCACACCTCTGTTCACAGGGCTCGCTGCCGTTGCCTGGAGAGAGCAAGGGAAGGGACTCAGGCAAGCGACTCTGCCCATGGCTCAGACATGTGCGAAACTGAATCCTAACCCAGGAAGCTTATCATTACTTTTCTGTTCTCTTCTTAAGGCACCGGAATTGGTCCCAGTAATACACCCAGCTCAGAGTGGACACCAGGAAACCTCAGCATTCCCACTGACTGGCAGAGACTCACATTAAGGTTCGCACAGAGCTAAGCCTCTCTGCAAGCCAAATCTGATAGATGATCCCTTATCGGACTGGCCACTCCTGAACCTGAGGACCCTTTCCTTTACTGCCCCCTTCCTGGTACGCAACTGCTCTTCCTCTTAATGGTGGATGTCCACTTCCTGTGGTTCCAGCCCTGAGGGAGTGGAAAGGTAGAAAGGTGGTGGGTGGGCCTGCCTTGTTCTTATCCCTATGCGAGTGCTGGGAGAAGGGCAGTGCAGACATGGTCCTTCACTGGTCCTTTGACCATGTGCACCCTGGCACACTCACCAAAATCTTTTCATTCTACGTTGAACATTTATAACCAAGGGTTCTATTGCTCTGGTACAAACAGTATTGAAATCAGCCAACCGAAAGATCTTGAAGCATCATCTTTTTTTTTTTTTTTTTTGCTTTTGGGCCACACCTGGCATGCTCAGAGGTTACTCCTGGCTCTGCATTCAGGAATCACTCCTGGCGGTGCTCAGGGGGACCATATGGGATGCCGGGATCGAACCCAGGCTGGCACAGGCCGGCGCGTGCAAGGCAAACGCCCTACCTGCTGGGCTATCGCTCCGGCCCCTGAAGCATCATCTTTGAGAGAGGAAGAACAGTCATCTCTGTCAGAGGTACCCCTCCCCACCCTACACCCCAACTCCCACCTTCTCTTTTGCTGGGTGCTAATCTGCAGGCATAAAATCCTTCTAATATTCTTTGTGGGAGCCAGCCTGGTGGAGCTGCTCCTGAAAATACTAAGTTCAGCTACATGTTTAAGTTGCATGTTCTGGAGCCCTCCTGAGCTTTTTCTGATTCACTTAAGTGAATTTAATAGAGCAACCATGAAACTAAGGAGCAAGAGTACATGGCGCTGATTGCAGAGTGGGATCTTTTACAACAAACGTGTTTGCCTGGGTTTATGCCCATTCACTGTCCACTTGGTATAAAGAAAAGATGTAACACAATGAGAGACCTTCCTACCTCTGAACAGAGCGCCGGTTGCACAGGCGGAGTGAGGATGGAAGATGTTTTGGTATCCAAGGCCAGGCAACAAAAGGCTCCAGGGCAGAAGGATGCCTGACTTCCATTCCACTTGAAAGGAGCAAGTGAAAGAATCGCCTCACTCAGTTCCGTGATACAGCTCTGGTTCCCAGTCCTGACTCTGTGATATAACTTGGTCCCAGTTCTGGACCCTGTGATATAATTCTGGTCCCCATTCTGGAGGTTGCTGGGGATGATTCCAGTGCCAAGAGAATGACAACAAAGTGGCCACATTGTCCCAGTGGAAAGAGGTATCTGGACTTTTGAATTGAGCTGGAATGATGCCTGGCCCCCAAGATCAACTCTTAAAGGGACCTGAGAATGCTTTTTTGAGAAGTGGGAAGGAGCCTGAGCACCCCTTAATGGTACCCGGAGAAAGATTGCAAGGAAGTGCCTGATGAGTCCACATAGGGCCAAGGTGGGATGAAGATGGTGCTGAGCCCAGTTGTGACCCAGGCATCCTTCCTCTAGTTCTTTCAGGCCTGCCTGGGAGAGATGTCGACTCCAAGAGTGTATTTCTGCTGCCGCCTATACACAGCAAACCCTCAGATGCCAGCATTTCTCCACCCACCATTTCTCTGTCAATTCTTGGGCTTTGCTTCCTGCCCTGACCACAGTTGCCTTGCTGGCCAAGCCCTTTCTGGCATGACCAGGCAGAGAGCCAACCCCTCACAGTCCTGAGAGCAGCAGAAAAGAAAGCTACCTTCCCTTCCTGCCCAGCTTAATGAGACCCCTTGTGCTTGCACATACTCAGGGAGGACTCAATTGGAACAAATTATAGGGAGTAACATAGGAACAAGAGAGTATGTGGTAGTGGGGTGGAGGGAGGGAGCCCCCATGTGTAGAGGTGGAGTGGCAGGGAGGGGAGGTGCTTGATCCAGAGCAAGTTTTCAAAGGCTTTTATCGATCTGTGAAGGTGTCTGGCCCAGATTCTGCTTTCTCTTCAGGAATAATACATTTCTTGATAGGAAAGTCAACAGAAAAGTAAAAGAATAAACTTGAGATGGGGAAGAGAGATGGACATAATTATATATATATAGTTTATATATATAGTTAAAATACATATAGTTAAACTATATATATATAGTTTATATATATAACTATAATATAACTATCACTTGATCACTTGAATCCAGTTATTCATCGATTTGCTCGAGCGGGCGCGAGTAACATTTCTATTGGACCCTATCACTTGCCAATATAGCCCAATGGCATCTCGTTGATTCAGGGATATAAGAGCCTTAAACCGTCCCTTCAGGTCTTGACAAGGGAAGTCTGACCATCTTGTAGGTGGGCGCCCACATGATCTTTTGACATCCCATGGGATCTAGTCGGTAATGGCTCTAGTCCAGCGGTCGTCTCCAAATCGCATACATGTCCAGTCCATCTGATTTTCAATGCCTTGGCAAATGAGACAGCGACTCTGATTCTGGAATAGTGACGAGGTCGGAGCTTGGATTCCTTCTCTCACTTGAGTGAGGCTCGATATTCCAAGCACAGCTCTTTTGATTCCTCTCTGGGAGACCCGAATAGCATTCCCATCCTGCTTTCATTGGGCCCAGGTCTCTAAGGCATATGTTAATGCAGGGAGAACAGTGGAGTCAAAGAGATGTGCCCAGAGCCGGAGGTTCTTTGTCCTTTTAGCTATTTCTTCTATGCCTTTGAAGGCATTCCATGCTGCTTTCTTCCTCCTGTGCAGCTCAGGGTTTTAGGTCGTTCATCAGATTGAGTTCTCGACCTAGGTACACATAACTGCTGCATTCAGAGATGTTTGTTCCATTGAGAGTGAATGGGGCCTCTGGAACTAGTTCATTTTTCATAAACATGGTTTTCTTTAGATTCAGCTGTAGCCCTATCTTTCCACATTCTGGGTCGAAGTCAGTCAGCATTTGTGTCGCTTGGCTAATGCTTGGTGTTATTAGAACGATATCATCGGCAAAGCGGAGGTGGTGTAATTGCCAACCTCTAGTTATATATTACTATATATAGTTATATGACTATATATAACTATAATTTTATATATATAGTTAAACCATATAGTTAAATATATATGCATATATATATATATATATATAGTTTAGGGGCCACTAAGCTGCTCAGGGTTTACTCCTGGCTTTGTGCTCAGGGATCACTCCTGGCCCAGGGAACAGTATGGGGTACCGGAATTGAGACCTGTATGACTGTGTGCAAGGCATGTGCTTTTCCCACTGATGATACCAGATCTCTCTGATGATCTCTGATGATACCAGAGATATGGTATCATCTCTCTGACTCCAAATGCGATATTAAAATGTTTGTCATTGAATATACCCTCCAACTTCAGGGGTTCTATCTCTTTCAAAGATTCTTCTGCCACTGCTGCCACAGCTTCTCTTAAAGCACCAGGATTGTAGTCATGAAACTTTTTGGTCCTCTCAGAGGCTTTTCATGGAGGAAAATCAATTCATTTTCAACACCCAGGAAGTGCTAAGCACCTAACATGCTCCTAAGCGTGCTGGCTTCCTTGGGCAGGGAATTCATGGGTCTTAATTTTGTTTGTCTCCTAAGGCTTCAATATGGGAAATACCAGGAATTATGTTGGGCCCATATGATTAGTAACGGTGGTGGATACAAGCTGAATGTAAAGAAAAAAAAGTTTCATTAACTATAGAGCAATTGTAAGATGGGACTTGGAACTGAAAGGAAACTGAACAGAAAACAGCGTGAAAACATGTGGGAGTCAGAGGTTAGGTAAGGCAGAGAAGGGAACATGTGTGAATAAATGTCGAAAGGGCTGATACCAACATAGAACTGAGCATTAAATACAGGCAAAAAATTGCACATGATGGCTTCCAAGTGTATGTAGTGCAACCCACAATGTGTAGGAGAAGGAAGGGAGAGAGAGGGAGAAAGAAAAGAGATAAAGAACCTGCCATTTAGGCAGGCTATGGGAAGGGGGGGAGGGAATTGGGGACATTGGTGGTGGGAAATAGGCACTGGTGGAGGGGGGGTGCTGGAACACTATGTGACCAAAACCTCTAAACATGAACAACGTTGTAATTGTATATCTCACGGTGATATAATAAAATGTTTAATTTTAAAAAAGAAAAAGAAATACGGCGTGAGGCTGAAGGTTTGGTGTCAACTGCATGTACCTTTAATAGCACCTCCCAGCCTTTGGCTTCCTCTCCCCCTGCCCTTTAAACACACACACACAGGCCCATCAACACATACTGATGCAAACCTCCTCTCCTGCTCTGTCTGAGGTCTTACCCTCACAGCACGACTCTCCCCTTTCTCCTCACGTAGCTCCTTAAGGCAGCATTAACTGGCATTGATTCCCCTTTTCTGGAAACTCTTCTTCCACTTAGAGTCAATAACACCCAGCTAAGTGCTGAGTCAATTTCTATTTACTTCAAGAATATATTTTGTCCATCTTGACAAATGGTACGATCCTTAGGAAGCAGAATCTTATCTTCCAGATCTGACATAGGAGGATAGTGGAGCCACCTTGCAGAAACTGGCTTGATGGATGAAAAGTCGGGACCTTACTTTGCCGGAAACGCAGTCATGCCAAGTGCCCCTGTCTGGGCAAGTTTTCCATTTCTAGGCCACCCATCAGCGCCACCTCCCAACTGGCCTCATACTTCTCAATGCCTCCTTAAGCTGGTGCTTTTCAGCGCAGCTGGAGAGTGTATGAATTCCTTGCACAATGTTTGAGAAGAAGAGGTGCATTGTCTTTAGAAGACAGAAGAGAATTTGGCTTGGTTTTTGTACCTTATAATAAATATTTGTTTAAACTGTGATTAAAAAGTCCAATGTGGAGACTTGGCTGCTAAACAGTCAGCACAGAAAGGAGGGCAGCCTTGATGGTTATCGTGATCTTTTCAGCAGAATAAATGACTAACAATAGAGTCATTAGCCATTCCAGAAGAGAGCCCACCTGTGTTCTTCAGTGTGTGGGTTACCCAAGAACTTGGTTGGGGCTCTGGTCTCTTCTGTTATCTTTTAAATATCTTGGGTTTCTAAAATTTCTCCATCTCTCCTCTGGGAGCCTGGAAGATAAAGAAGGACATGGAAAGAAGAGAAGGAACAAATAATGTAGTTCGTTGATCACACCCCCTCTAAGAGACGTTCTGGAGAAAACACTGAAGGTTCATGCTCCTGCGCAGAGTATTGGCTTTAGGGTCACCCGAGGTTTTGGAGCTCTTCTATGCCAGTCAGCTCTCTCTGAGACCCTAGAAATATGGAAAATGGGAGTCACAAGACAAATACTTGACATTACCACAAATCCTCCTCCTCCCGTTTTGATTCTATTCCAAAATGTCATTGTAAATGCTCTTCTTTATGAGTATTGATGAAATGCCAGACACTTTATGTGCAAGATGATCTCATCTCGGAAACAGTGAATCAGGCTCCCAGTTTATATGCATCAGGAAACGGAGGCTCCAGGAGTCAGGTCAGTTTTGTTCCGCAAGTATTGTCAACCTTACAGGACCAGGGACTTAGAACCGGAAGAGGCAGAACTCTATCTGGCAGAGAAGCGTCTCGACTCAAGCCTGCGTTCTTGTCCGGGAGCTGAATGCCTTCCCTTCAAGAGAGGGGTCCAGAGAACCTTCTCTTTCACCCTCATTTTTAAAAGTATTTCCAGTACACCATTAATTGATATTTTGGCAATGAGACTGAAATCATTGTCACAGATATGTCTGCATTTGCTGTTTAAAGGAGAGGTAGAGTTGAGACAGTCACTGGACTTCCCTTCATGTGGCTTCATGGAGTCCTGGACACCTCAGAATTCCTGGGGCAGCTGAGGCCATGACTGCAACTATAGAATGTAAACAGCATCCCCCGGCCTCAAGTGCATGTTGCTCAGTTAGATGGGGTTTAGCAGAGGGACTCCTTAGTACCACTTGGGAGCACCCCACCCCCAAACACACACACCTGCACAAAAGACAAGGCTTAATTTAAGAGTAGATTCGGGGATATTAAGCAAGTCAGAAATTTCTGAAATGTATGTTTTGACAGTGAGACCCTCTCCAACCTGAGTGACTGAACTGAGTCAGGAGCAGTTTTGTTAATGCCACTTAGTTCAACTGGAATTATACTGTACCCCTTATCCTCTAGATTTGGCTCAGATAATCCTGCCAGTTCCCAAGCTGCAGGCCCTGGGGCCAGCCTGGACTACCTGGTTCATTCTATTGAGGGTCTCAGCCTCTTCAGTGCACTATTTCCTCCATCCACACCATGGATGTGGTAGGCATCCATCCATGCCTACCGTAATTTAGACCAGATTTTTTTCATACTGTTTGTGCAATCAATTGTGTGTGTGAGTGTGTGTGTGTTTGGCAGGGTGTGGGAATGGTGGGCACACTGGCTCTGCTTAGGGATCACTCCTGGGTGTGGGGCTTGAGAGAGACCATATGGGGTGGCAGGGATTGAACCCAGGTCAGGCAGGTGCAAGGTAAGCACCTCACCCACTGCATGGTCTCCCAGCCCAGCATGTAACAGATTGATCTCCATATTGCTGATCTATCCCTCACCACACAGTTGGTGTGGTGGAGGTTGGGGGCCCGTTGGATATCTGATATGTAACTATATTATTGCTAATAATTAGACAGCCCAAGAATGTCTAATATAATGTCAGCCACATACTTAATTTTAAATGTTTTTGAGGGACCGGAGCAATAGTCCAGTGGGTAGGGTGTTTGCCTTGCGTGGCCAATGAGGTTTGATCCCTGGCATCCAATATGGTCCCCTGAACACTGCCAGGAGTAATTCTTGAGTGCAGACTAGGAATAATTCTGAGCATCACCAAGTGTGACCCAAAAGCAAAACAAAAAATAATAATAATGAATAAAATGTTTTGAAGCCATGTTTGAAACATCAGAAGAAACAGGGAACGTAGGTATAAAATGTTTCTTTAACCCAACATATTATAAATATTATTATTCAAATATGTACTCAGTAGTTGAAAATAAATCAGTGAGGCATTTTGCAGGTTGTTTTGTGTTCAAAATCCAAATTTTGGGAGCGGAACATACCCAGCAGTGCTCAGGGGACACTCTTAGCAGTGCCAAGGGACTTAGGGCGCTGCCTCCTGCATGTAGGTCATGAGCTGCTGTCAGCTGAACCATCTCCCTGACCTGTACACTAAATTTTTGGCAGAAATACTAGGCCTGTATTTAGATTTCATGAAATTTGTATATGAAAGAGTACATTTACAAGTCTAAATTGTTTCAGACTCACTTAGGATTGCTCCAGCAATAGAAGCAAGTTAAAATGGATTCAAATGAAAAAAAAATTAAATTCATCAAATAATGGATAATAATAATAATCCATTAAAATAATAAAATAATAAAAATAAAATATATAATAATAAATAAAAATAAAATAATGAAATGATAAAAAATAAAATAATAAAATAATCCATTAAATAATTATTCTATCACATTAAACCCACTCAAGCAGTTAATGACTGCACACACTTAGTGGCTACCTAGTTGCTGTCATACTGAAGAGCACAGTTTTAACTACTGCTTAAATCACTCACTGCATGATAACTGCAAACCCCAGTAGATGTCAGGTGCTGAGCTAAGTACTTCCACATATCAGTTCATTTAAACTGTGTTGTCCCATGACAACAGTCTTAGGAAGTAGATACAAATATGTCTTCATTTTTATACAGGACAATATTGAGACATAGAGGTTTAGTAATTTGCCCAAGTTCACATAGCCCAAAGTCAGATAATTGGGGTTTGGACAGCGTTCAGCAGAAGGAGATTTTGCTGTTGACTTCAGTCTTCTTGCCTGTCTCTGAGTTTGGGAGCCAGGAGGAGCTTTCTGCTGTGTCAAGGCTGCCACATGCTCCCTCCTGCTTTGGGAATCTCTCCCCGAAGCAGGAGAATGCACCAGGCTTCCTCTGCTGGGAAGGGTGCTAGTTCCCACTCACAGACAGCATTATTTTCTGGTAATTATTTGGCACTGGTCTATGTGAACTGGGGGAAAGCTGTGTGTTGCTAGCGAAGAATGTCAGGTTTCATAACAAATTCCAGGGCAGAAGAAATATTTAATCAAATGTGCTTATCAAGGCTCTTTCCCTTCCTGAAGAAATATCCAAGCTGCTCTTAAACTGATATTGTCCCTGGCCCTGACTGAAGCATATGATGAACCCAATCCACTGGGTTACATAACTTAGCCTGAACTTTCTTCCTCTGGTCATAGGGAGACCATGGTTCTCAGAGCACTGATATGAACGTTTCCTGTCCTTTCGGCTAATGAAGAACAGCCTTTCCAGGAAACGTGTGCTCTGTGAAGTCTGACAGTAAGAGTGCACTAAGTCAGCCTGAGAGTGAGGTGCAGCTAAGTGTGATTAAAAATAGGAGATTAAATATATTACAACAGGAAATGGAAAAGAATAAGAATTAGGAAGACGAAAGCACTTACTGCACTTTAACCTCAAAAAAGGAGTTACCTAGTTAGAGAAGAAGGTAAAAGGAAGCACTTGCTATAAATCACTATTAAAAAGTCACATGAACAAAATTGCATTTAAAAAATAAGATGAGGAGAGGGAAAGTTAATTAGATTCTGTGAGAGTCTAACTAATCAGTATTCTTTTTCACAGGCAGAAGAGGGATTTATACAGAGATGTCACTGACATATTAATGGCCACTGGTGAGCAGCACCAGATAGTCTAGTGGAACTGCTAGAGATGAATCAGTTTCTTAATTTAACCTTACGGACATGAACCAAGAAAGATTAGCTTCTAAGACACTTGCATCTAGAGTTTGACCTTAATTTAGCCAGGTTTGAAGTGAAATAGTCGAACATCTGTGAGCTTCAAAGCCATGGGTGGTGAGCCGTGACAGGCGGCCAGTGACAGGGTGGGAGATGAGTCTTTGAGACTGACCTATCTTGGCAGGTTGTGAAGGCACCCCAAACGGGGAGGAAGGGAATCCTTCTCTCATATCCCATCTTGGCACACCAAGCTTTACCCTTTGTCCCTCACCACTGGAAAGAAACAAAAGTATAGTCTCCCTGCGAGGGCTATTCATGGTGGCTCAACCATTTTCCTGCATTTGGCCTCAAATCTGTCTGAAAGGGGAAATGTCCCAGCTTGAAATTCTTGCTGGTGTGAAGTGACTGAGTACAAACTGGTGGTGGTTGGAGCAGGTGGCGTTGGGGAAGCGTTCTGACAATCCAGCTAATTTGGGACCACGTTGATGACTATGATCCCACCAGAGAGGATTCTTACCAAAGCAGGTGGTTATAGATCGTGAGACCTGTCTGTTGGAAATGCTGGGTACAGCTGGACAAGCTGGACACGAAGAATACAGTGCCATGAGAAACCAGCATATGAGGACAGTCGAAGACTTCCTCTGTGTGTTTTGCCATCAATAATAGCACATCATGTGCAGATATTAGCTTCTACAGGAAACAGATTAAACAAGTTAAAGATTCAGATGATGTACCTATGGGGCTAGGAGGAAACAAGCGTGATCTACCAACAAGAACAGTTGATTAAAAAGGCCCATTAACTGGCCAAAGTTACAGAATTCCATTCGTTGAAACCTCAGCCAAGACCAAACAGGGCATTGAAGATGCTTTTTACACAGAAGTCAGAAATGCGCCAATACTGAATGAAAAAAACTCACCAGTGGTGATGATGGAAATCAAGGTTGTATGGGGCTACTGTGTATGGTGATCTAATGAGATACTTAAAAAGTTCTAGCATCAGAAAATAGTCATCTATACTTAAAAGAATAAAAGGCATGTTGGGACTGGGGTTGGGAGGGAATCTGGGGACATTGGTGTTGGGAAATGTGCACTGGTGGAGGGATGAGTGTTGCAACACCGTGTGACTGAAACCCAGTCATGAACAGCTCTGTAATGGTCTGTCTCGTGGTGGTTTAATTTTTTAAAATTACATTTATATGTATATATGTATTTTGTATATATACAAGAGCCACTGGTATATATTATATATAAATAATATTATATATAAATAATATTATATCTGGCCCGCCACCCCAGCAGAGCCTGAACGAGACAGACGACCCCCCCACTCCATGAGGGCCTACATTTTCCACATCCAGACTTCTGTCTTGTCAGAACTCCACCCAGCAGACCAGCCTATCACAGTCCGGCTCATCGAGGATCCACCCTGCTGCAGTATTTTTTAATCCAGCCCAGGTATGCTGATCCAGAGACAGACATGGGCAGAGCTGCTACTTGCTCTCCCCCTGTGCCCAGCCACTCACGAGGCGCCCAGGAGGGATGGCGGGTTCTAGCCCTGGCCCGCCACCCCAGCAGAGCCTTGCAATGAGCCAGACGACCCCCACTCCATGAGGGCCTCCATTTTCCACATCCGGACTTCTCTCCTCAGAACTCCACCCAGCAGATCAGCCTATCACAGCCCGGCTTGGCTGCTGCGGGGGCAGCGCAGTTCATCAATAAATGCTGGACTTAGAGATGACTACGAGTATGCTAATTGCACGGCAGAGCCTGGCAGCTACCCGTGTTGTATTTGATATGCCAAATACCAGTAACAATTATAGACGTCATTCGGAATGGATTGAGGCTCTTTATGTTCCTGGAGCAAACAGATGCCCTTGGGCTCTACTAGCATGAGACAGGACATATGGAGATGTTACTAGGGCCCACTCGAGCAAATCAATGATGAACGGGAAGACAGTGGTACAGTGATATTATATATACATATATATCACTTGATAACTTGAATCCCGTTATTCATCGATTTGCTCAAGCAGGCACCAGTAAAATTTCCATTGGACACTGTCACGTGCCAATGTAGCCCAATGGCATCTGGTTGATTCATGAATATGAAGAGCCTCAAACCGTTTCTTCAGGAGTCTTGACAAGGAAGTCTGACCATCTTGTAGGTGGGCGGCCACGTGATCTTTTGACATCCTGTGGGATCCAGTCGGTAACGGCTCTAGTCCAGCGTCATCCAAATCGCATTACATGTCCAGCCCATCTGATTTTCGATGCCTTGGCAAACGAGACAGCGTCCCTGATTCTGGAAAAGCGACGGAGGTCAGAACTCCAGATTCCTTCTCTCACTTGAGTGAGGCATGATATTCCAAACATAGCTCTTTCGATTCCTCTCTGGGAGACCCGAATAGCATTCTCATCCTGCTTTCATAGGGCCCAGGTCTCTGAGGCATATGTTAATGCAGGGAGGACGGTGGAGTCAAAGAGATGTGCCCAGAGCCGGAGGTTCTTTGTCCTTTAGCTATTTCTTCAATGCCTTTGAAGGCATTCCATGCTGCTCTCTTTCCTCCTGCGCAGCTCAGGTTTTGGGTCATTCATCATGTTCAGTTCTCGACCTAGGTATACATAACTGCTGCATTCAGAGATGTTTGTTCCATTGAGAGTGAATAGGGGCCTCTGGAACTAGTTCATTTTTCATGAACATAGTTTTTTAGATTCAGCTGTAGACCTATCTTTCCACATTCTCGGTCGAAGTCAGTCAGCATTTGTGTCGCTTGGCTAATGTTTGGTGTTATTAGAACAATGTCATCAGCGAGCGGAGGTGGTATAGTTGCCGACCATCTATCTTCACTCCCATTCCTTCCCATTCTAATTGTCACATGATGTTCTCGAGGGTGGCGCTGAAGAGTTTTGGTGAAATGGTATCACCCTGTAGATTTTATATATATATATATACACACACACAGAGAGCCACTGACTGTCAAGCTGCACCTTGCTTGTCCCGGCATTCCTGGCTCTCTTCAGCCTTAGCCCCCACTTCACATCAGTACAATATTCTCCTCTTGCAGGATCTCAGGGTAATTACCTCCTCACCAGAGAAATTCATCTCCTGTCACTCCCCAGTAGTTTTTTATCCTGGGATCTCTCTGGCATATAGACCTCTGCACCCCAGTATATTTTTTTTGTATTTTTAATTTTATTTATCTATTTTTATTGAATCACCCAGTAATAAACCATTACAAAGCTGTTCATGATTCAGTTTCAGTCATACAGTATTCAAATCAATACCTCCCTCTACCAGTGCACATTTCCCAATATCAATGTCCCCAGACACCCTAGGAGTTTCATTTGAGAAACAATTTGTGGTCTGAAACAGAGAACAAACTAGAGATGGATTCTGTAGAAAACAATATCTTGAGCTCTGAAGTAGCAACTGTTGTTTCTAAAAAAAAAATTAGAGGGCTTCTTTTACTGTTGAACTTAGAAATATGTTCAGTTTTGGAGAAATGTCAAATTCCTGTTGTGCTGAGTATCAACATAGTTGATATTGCCAATATTTTAGTAATGTTGTTGTCTGTATTGTATAAAATAGCATCTCCCTCTATGTTCCTAAATACAAAATTGAGGACTGGATTTTGAGTTTAAAAAAATAAAAGAAAAAGAAACAAAAGAATAAACACCTGTCATGTGATTTCAACTAGTTTGCTCATGTTAACTCAAAATGCTCTGCCTGGAGACCATACATTGACTTCCAGTGAGCACAGAGGTCAAGGACTAGAATTACTCTCCTTTAAGCAACCAAAACCCTATATAGATAACACAATACAATGGAATAGTGTTCAAGTTACTGAATACAGGTAACAGAGAATAGTGATTTGTGAAAATACATAAGCCCTATAATTATCTCATCCCATAGCTTTAAGGTATAAGATAATGTACAGAGTTTAGTGCAAAGAAAGGAAACACAAAGAAACTCCTAATTTGAAGATACAGATATAAAAGATGGAGGTTAAGTTCTCAGGACAGAACACTACTGGGGGGAAAGAGAAGGAGGGAGGGGGGAAGGGAGAGAAAAAAAGGGAGGTCACTGAGAGAAAACACAAGGAAAAACAGTTCTTTTAGGCGATATTTACTTGAGGAGTGCAGGTATGTGATAAGCTATTGGAAACAAGTGACCACTCAAATGGTAGGTGTCCTTGATCTCTCATATTTAAAGCCATAAATAATGTCTGTTCATTAAATTCTGAATGCTAGCAGAATTCATGGGGAATTACATAAGATAAATAGGATGGGCCTTTCCTCTATAGGGAGAAATAATTAGCACTAATTATTTAGCACTGTTTTATTTCCATTTAAAATATCAAAAGGATCAAACTTTTCCCAAGATTTATTTTTAGAAAAGGTATTCCTAAAACAAGTTAAAATGCATGTGAACATTCAAAATCTCCAACATTCAGAAGAATCACAATAGCTGGCATCCAGTTTTTTAAAAATAGTAAAAAATAAGTAAAATATGAGAAAAAGAAGCAATCACTTGGAATAGATACATAATTGAGCTAGGTGTTAGGAAAACCTGAAAATGTCATAAATCTGGTCCAGGGATTAAACAATCAGCACATTAAAAAAGATCCAGAATGAAATTTTGGTGATTATACATATAATTTCCAAGATGAAAAATGAACCAAATTTAATCAATAGTTAATTGGGTATTTTAGAAGAAACATTAATCAACTTGAAGATATAGCAAGAGAAATTATCTAGAATGAAGTAGAGAGCAAAAAAATGAATAAAAAAACATGAACAGAGGTGACAGAAGCAATAGTATAGCAGGTAGGGCGCTCATCTTGCCTGATTGCTGACATCCTAGATGGTACCCCAATCCCTGCCAGGAGTAATTCCTGAGTGCAGTTCCAGGAGTAATCCCTGACCATCCCCCAGTGCTGCCCAAAAGTTTTTATTAAAAACAGAAAAAAATGAATGGAATATTTTTGAGCTGTGACAACTTCAAGTGCCCTAATAAATAACTGTAGTTCTAACTGGAAAGTGGAAACTGTAGTTCTAACTGGAAAGACAACCCCCTACTGATCCTTACCTTGTCTATTCTTGGTCTTCCTTAACCACCATCTTGAGTGCGGGATGAGTATTATGACTCACTTCTAATGGAGAAAATATGGTAGAAGTGATGGGGTATAATTTCCAAATTAGAATACCTAAAGATTCTGGCTTCTGTTTTTGTTGTACCACTTGCTCCCTCTCCTTCTCTTAGATCTCTCTTTTCTCTGAGATTCACATACACTCTCATCCTATGTGGCGAGGCAGTTCTGTGGAGTGGTTTACTTGAAAGGAACTGAGGTTGCCAACAAGAACGCTGAACAAGCTTGGAATAGGCCCTTCTGCACTTGCCAAAAACTTCTAGCCAACACTTTGGCTATAACTTCACAAAGAGCCCAAATAGACTAGTCGGTTAGGCTGAGCCTAGATTTGTGACCTACTGAAATGAGATGTAATAAGGGTATATTGTTAATCTGTTTCAACTGCTTGAGTTTGTTTCTGGTTTGTTTGGGAGCCACAACCAGCAGTGAACAGGCTCTGTGCTCAGGGCTCAGGGGTCACTTTGGAAGTACTCAGGAGACTATAAGTAGGAATTTGAACTGGGTCAGTTGCATGCAAGGCAAGATAGTACTAACAGAAATAATAACACTGTGCTATCTTTCTGGCTCCTAAAAGCTGGATTTTGAAATTATATGTTACACAGCAATAACTAACACACACACACACACACACACACACCAACCATGACCAAACGTTTCATAACACCCAGCAGACCAGCCTATCACAGCCTGGCTCATCGAGATCCACCCTGCAGCAGTGTTTTTTAATCTGGCCCAGGTATGCTGATCCAGAGACTCACAGACATGGGGCAGAGCTGCTACTGGCTCTCCCTGTGCCCAGCCGCTCATGAGGCGCCCGGGAGGGATGGCAGGTTCTAGCCCTGGCCCGCCACCCCAGCAGAGCCTCACAACAAGCCAGATGACCCCCCACTCCATGAGGGCCTCCATTTTCCACATCTGGACTTCCCCCTCATCAGAACTCCAGCCAGCATACCAGCCTATCACAGCCCGGCTCATCGATAAATGCTGGATTTTGAGATGACTACAAGAGTATGCTACCTGCACGGCAGAGCCTGGCTGGCAAGCTAACCGTGTCGTATTTGATATGCCAAATACCTGTAACAATTATAGACCTCATTCCCATGACTTGATGGAATGGTTTGAGGCTCTGGAGTAAGCAGGTGCCCTTGGGCTCTACTTGCATGAGACAGGTCAGATGGAGATGTTACTGGTGCCCGCTCGAGCAAATTGATTATCAACGGAAAGACAGTGATACAGTGATTAAAAGCAATAATCCTACAGAGAAGAAAATCAGTGAGCTACAAGCATAAGAATATTGATGAAAACCACAGGTAGGTACATCATGCTCAAATTACTCTAAAGAGACAAAGGGACTAATCTTAAAGGAGGTAAGTTGAAAAAAGACTAGAAAATATAAGGATGATAGAAAACTTCTTTTTAGAAAAGGTATACATAAGAAGACTTAGAATAATGCCTTAAAGTACTGAAAGATAAATGCTGTCAGCATCTAAATATTCCTCAGACAAAGATGAACTAATTATAAAGCTAAGTAAAATACATTGTCATACAAACAGGATTAGAATATATCATTAGTATACAAAAGTCACATTTTAAGAGGCTGAGGAGATAACTCAAGGTGCATGCGTTGTATGTGTAAGGCCCTGAGTTTCCTCGTAAGAACCGCACGGACCTCTGGATTGTACCTGCAGTGCCCTCTGGGTGTGGCATTGGAGTCCCTGAGCACCTCTGGGTATAACGCTAGTAGAGCCCAGCACTGCCACAGCCAGGTGCTAGCATTGAGCTGTCTGGCTCGGTAGACTGAGTGTTACTGCAATGGCCCCAGACCTATGAGGACTATGTTTCTTCTCCAAAACAAACAAATAACAAAACAACAAAAATTAAAGCATTAACAGAAGTTCTTCAGGCTGAAGGAAAACGAAACCAGATGGAAATGTGCATCTACGCAACGAGTAAAGAGAACTGGAAAAGCCAGCCTCCTAAGTAAATATTTAAGGGCTTAAGGTACCTACATGCAAGATAATTGGCTACCTAAAATTTAACAATGTAATGGGGTTTAGAACATATGTAAAAGTAAATGTATAATACTAGCACAAAAGATAAGAGGGGGTATGGCCTAATATAAATTATTATGTTATTCATGAGGAGGTTTCATACTTTTTGAGGTGAACTCTGATGAATTAAAGAAGTCTAATATAAACCTTAATGTAAAAGTTAAGTGAAAAAAGAGAGCTTAAGCTAATCATTCAACAAAAGACATAACATACAATAAAAATACTCAATCCAAGAGAAGACAGAAAAGGTAAAACACAGATGGGGCCAAAGAGAAAAACACAGTAAGATGGAAGATTTAAATAAAACCATATAAGTAAATATATATCTATATACATATATATAATTTAAACTTATTAAAGGCAAAATGAACAGATTGGATAAAAAGATTATTGATGGGCACTGGTGGCAGGATGGGGGTGCAACACTGTTTGACCAAAACCCAAATATGAACTTTTTAATTGTATATCATTGTAATTTTAAAAATAAAAAAAATTTTTAAAAAAAGATTATTGAACATTGCCTATTAGAAATCCATTATAAATAGAAAGCCGCAAATTGGCTAAAAGTAAAAGAATGGATGCTAAATTTTTTTAAAACTTGAGTGATTAATAAGTAGCTGAGCAGATTTAAAGCAGATTTCATGAGACATAAAGAGTAATTTCATAAATATGAAGATTTTATTCACCTAGAAGACATCATAATTATAAATATTATGCACCCAATAAAAAACTATCAAAGTATATAAGGAAAAATGACAAAAGTACAAAGAGAAATGAATACATGTACAAGTAACCAGAATGTCAGTGTTCTTGCTCAATAATTGATAGAACAGGTAGATAGAACTTAAAGAACACAGATTTAACTCTATTGATGAGTTTAGTCTCATTACATTTACAGAGCATTCTACCTAATTTAAAAAACTCCTCTTCAAAGTGCACAAAGCCAAGATATTCTATATTCTGAGTCATAAGACAAGGCTCATTAAATTGTATATTTTATAACTATACTGGAATTGAATTAAAGTAATTTTACATTTAAATATAATTAATGAAAGACATTTGGAATATCTCCCTAAATATTTGGAAACTGCAATTCAAGATACATAACATAAGAAAGAAGTAAAAATTATTAGAAAGTGAATAAAAATATAAAACCAGCACATTAAGTGAAGTAAGTAGTAGATTTTTAAAAAACAAAACATCTATGAGCAAAGAAGAAAGTTCTTAAGCCAAGGATTTCTAGGTCTACCCATAAAAAAAAAGAAAACTAGAAAAAGGGAGAGTAATCCCAGCCCAAATAACTTTTAAAAGGAAGAGTTGAACCAAATCTCATTTCAAAACAATATAAAACTAGGGGCCAGAGAGACAGCACGGCAGGTAGGGAATTTTGCTTGGCATGTGGCCAACCCGGGTTCAATCCTTGGCATCCCATATGCCCTCTCCCCCACCCCTGAGCACTGCCAGGAGTAATTCCTGAGTGCAGAGCCAGTAGTAACCCCTGAGCATTGCTGGGTGTGACCCCAAAAGCAAATAATAATAATAATAATAATAATAATAATAACAAATGCAGCAATCAAGGCAATGTGGTTTTCATTTAAGGAAGGACAAAGGGTTAATTGAACAGAATAGAGTCCAAACTGTATCATCACGTACATAAACAACTGATTTAATCAAAGCTACAAAGGACTCGGTTTTTTTTTTAACAAGTTGTTATAGAAAACGAATCTTAATATGCAAAAAAAGAGCAGTTGTAATTTATGTCTCATACCAAGTACCAAAACTGTCTCAAAATGGATCAGAAACCTAAACCCCAAAATGTTGCAGATCTAGGGGAAAACAGGAGAAATCTGTTTTCCTATGTCTATGTCTCAGGTTTGTAAATATTTCTTAAGTGTAGCACCAAAAAAGAAAACACTAATAAATTGGACTTCATCACTGTATCACTGTATCACTGTCTTCCGTCCCATCATCGATTTGCTCGAGCAGGCACCAGTAACATCTCCATATGACCTGTCTCATGCAAGTAGAGCCCAAGGGCACCTGCTCACTCCAGGAACATAAAGAGCCTCAAACCATTCCATCAGGTCATGGGAATGAGGTCTATAATGTTACTGGTATCTGGCATTTCAAATACGACACGGGTATCTTGCCAGGCTCTGCCGTGCAGGTAGCATACTCTTGTAATCATCTCAAAATCCAGCATTTATTTTTTTTTTTTAATTTGCAGTTATTTTATTTTATTTTTTTGCACCATTTCTTTTTTTTTTTAAGTATTTTATTATACCACCGTGAGATATACAAATAAAAAGATATACAATTAAAAAGTTCATGTTTGGGTTTTGGTCATACAGTGTTTCAGCACCCGTCCCTCCACCAGTGCCCATCTCCCACCACCAACATCCCCGGTTCCCTCCCCCTTCCCCAGCCCTGCTCCATGGCAGGTTCTTTATTTCTTTCCCTTTCTCTCTCTTTCTCTTTTCCTTCCCTTCCAGACTATGGATTACAGAACATACATTAAAAGGTTGTCATTTGTATCCTTTTGCCTCTATTTAATGCTCAGTTCTAGGTTGGCATTAGTACCCTCGACTATTGTTAGCCCCCTGTTCCATTTTCTGTCTTACCTAAACTCTGACTCCCACACGTTTGTGATAATCTCCACCTTTGACAAGACCTCCTGATATATGTTTCACTTGACCTTGGATATTGGTATCATAATATGTACATATATATTTATGCCATGCAAATAAATGCAGTCATTCTGTATCTGTCTCTCTCCTTCTGGCTAATTTCACTCAACATAATCTTCTCCATGTCCATCCATTTATAGGCAAATTTTATAACTTCATTTTTCCTAACAGCTGCATAGTATTCCATTGTGTAGATGTACCAAAGCTTCTTTATCCAGTCATCGATTTTCGGGCACTCTGGTTGCTTCCAGATTCTGGCTATTGTGAATAATGCTGCTATGAACATAAAAGTAGGGATGGTGTTTCCGCTGCGTATTTTTGGTTTCCCAGAGTAGATTCCCAGGAGTGGTATGGCTGGGTCAAATGGGAGTTCAATTTCTAGTCTTTGGAGGAAAGTCCATATTGTTTTCCAGAAAGGCTGTACCAGCCGGCATTCCCACCAACAATGGATGAGTGTCCCCTTTTCCCCCACATCCACGCCAGCACTTGTTGTTCTTGCTCTTTTGAATATGTGCCAGTCTCTGTGGTGTAAAGTGGTATCTCATTGTTGTTTTGATTTGCATCTCTCTGATGATTAGTGATGATGAGCATTTTTTTCATATGTTTTTTGGCCATTCGAATTTCTTCCTTGCTGAAGTTTCTGTTCATTTCTTGTCCCCATTTTTTGATGGGGTTGTTTGTTTTCTTCTTGTAAAGTTCTACCAGTGCCTGATATATCCTGGATATTAACCCCTTATCAGATGGGTATTGGGTGAATATTCTTTCCCATTCTGTGGACTGCTTTTGTATCTTAGTCACTGTTTCTTTTGAGGGTGCAGAAGCTTTTCAGTTTCATGTAGTCCCATATGTTTATCTTTTCTTCTAGTTGCTTTGTTAGTGATGTTTCACCTTTGAAGATGCCTTTAGCTTCAATGTCGTGGAGGGTTTTTCCTATATTTTCTTCAATGTACTTTATGGATTCAAGTCTGATATTGAGATCTTTAGTCCATTTTGATCTGATTTTTGTGCATGGTGTTAGACACAGGTCCAAATTCATTTTTTTACACGTTGCTGCCCAGTTTTCCCAACACCACTTGTTGAAGAGGCTTTCCTTACTCCATTTTAGACTCATTGCACCTTTATCAAAGATTAAATGATCATGTGTTTGAGGTTGGGTGTCAGGATACTCTATTCTATTCCATAGGTCCACAGGTCTGTTTTTATTCCAATACCATGCTGTTTTAATTACTACTGCCTTGTAGTACAGTTTGAAGTTGGGAAAGGTGATGCCTCCCATCTTCTTTTTCCCGAGGATTGCTTTAGCTATCCTTGGGGGTTTATTGTTCCATACAAATTTCAGGAGCGTTTGGTCAATTTCTTTGAAGAATGTCATCGGTATCCTTATAGGGACTGCATTGAATCTGTACAGAGCTCTAGGGAGTATTACCATTTTGACAATGTTGATTCTCCCCCATCCATGAACAGGGAATGTGTTTCCATTTCCTTGTGTCCTCTTTTATCTCTTGGAGCAGTGTCTTGTAGTTTTCTTTGTACAGGTCCTTTACATACTTGGGTAAGTTGATTCCTAGGTATTTGATTTTCTGTGGCACAATTGTGAATGGAATTGTTTCCTTAATATCCCTTTCTTCTGTTTCGCTATTTGTATATAGGAAAGCCACTGACTTTTGGGTGTTGATTTTGTATCCTGCCACTCTACTATATGCGTCTATTGTTTCTAGGAGTTTTTTGGTAGAGAGTTTAGGGTTCTCTAGGTATAATATCATGTCATCTGCAAATAATGATAGCTTGACTTCTTCCTTGCCTATCTGGATGCCCTTGATGTCCTTTTTCTTCTCTGATTGCTATGGCAAGTACTTCCAGTACTATATTGAATAAAAGAGGTGAGAGGGGGCAACCTTGTCTTGTCCCTGATCTCAGGGGGAAGGCTTTCAACTTTTCCCCATTTAGAATGATGCTTGCTGTGGGCTTTTGGTAGATGGCTGTAACTATCTTGAGGAAAGTCCCTTCAATTCCCATTTTCTGGAGGCGTTTTAATCATGAGCGGGTGCTGGATCTTGTCAAATGCTTTTTCTGCGTCTATTGAAAGGATCATATGGTTTTTATTTTTTCTTTTATTGATATGATGTATTATGTTGATTGACTTGCGAATGTTGAACCATCCTTGCATTCCCGGGATGAATCCAACTTGGTCATGATGTATAATCTTCTTGATGAGTCTTTGGATTCTGTTTGCTAGTATTTTGTTGAAGATCTTAGCATCCGTGTTCATCAGGGATATTGGTCTGTAGTTTTCTTTCTTTGTGTTGTCTCTCCCTGCTTTGGGTATCAGGGGTGATATGTGCCTCGTAGAAGCTGTTTGGGAGTGTTTCTGTTTCTTCTATTTCCTGGAAGAGCTTGAAAGGACTGGCAGTAGGTCCTCCTTAAAGGTTTGGTAGAGTTCACTAGGGAATCCGTCTGGACCTGGGCTTTTGTGTTTGGGAAGTCTTTTAATTACTGTTTCCTATTTCCTCAATGGTGATAGGCTTATTCAGGTATTGGAGGTCTTCTTGTTTCAGCCGTGGGAGGTTATAGGACTTCAGGAATTGATCCATTTCTTCTAGATTCTCATGTTTCACGGCATACAGGCTCTCAAAGTAATCTCTGATGATCTTTTGGATTTCTGTGGTTTCTGTTGTGATGTCACCCTTTTTATTTCTGATTCTGTTTATTTGGGTTCTCTCTTTCCCTGTCCTTACAAGTCTTGCCAATGGTTTGTCAATCTTGTTTATTTTTTTCAAAAAACCAGCTCTTGGTTTCATTAATCTTTTGGATTGTTTTTTTGGTTTCCAACTCATTGATTTCCTCTCTAAGTTTTATTATTTCCTTTTTTTCTGCCTGGGTTGGGCTCCTTTTGTTGGTCTTTTTCTAATGTCTTCAGCTGTGTAGTCAGGTTATTTATGTGGGCCCTTTCTTGTTTCCTGATGAATGCTTGCAGGGCTATAAACTTCCCTCTTAACACGGCTTTTTGCCGTGTCCCACAAGTTCTTATAATTGGTATCTTCATTTTCATTTATTTCCAGAAATCTTTGGATTTCCTGTTTGATTTCTTCTATGACCCATTTGTTGTTCAGCAGTGAGCTGTTCAGTTTCCAGGTGTTTGGTTTGACTCCCTGTTTTTTGCGTGCGGTTAACTTCCATTTTCAGTGCATCATGGTCTGAAAAGATAGTTGACACAATTTCTATCTTTTTAATTTTATTGAGGTATGCTTTGTGGCTCAGCATGTGGTCTATCTTGGAGAATGTTCCATGTGCACTAGAGAAAAATGTGTATTCAGCTTTTTTGGCATGAAAAGCCCTGTATATATCTACTAGCTCTCTTTCTTCCATTTCTTCCTTCAGGTCCAATATTTCCTTGGTGAGTTTCAGTCTTGTTGATCTGTCCATCGTTGATAGAGCAGTGTTGAAGTCTCCAACTATTATTGTGCTACTGTCAATGTCTTCTTTGAGGTCTCTTAGCAGTTGTTTTATGTATTTTGCTGACCCCTCATTGGGTGCATATATGTTTAGTAGTGTAATTTCTTCCTGGTGTACATACCCCTTAATTAATAAGAAGTGGCCTTCGTTGTCCCTTCTAACCTTTTTAGCCTGAAGTCTATATTATCTGATACTAATATGGCCACACCAGCCTTTTTGGAGGAGTTGTTTGCATGGAGAATGGTCTTCCAACCTTTGACTCTGAGTCTGTGTTTGTTCTGCTTATTCAGATGCGTTTCTTGTAGACAGCAGAATGTTGGGTTCAATTTTTTAATCCATTTTGTCACTCTGTGTCTCTTAATTGGTGCATTTAGACCATTGACATTGAGAGAGATTATTGTCATCGGATTTTTGTGCCATCTTTCTTTTTGTGTTTGTTGTGCTTATGGGTTTGGTCGCATTAGAGTAGACCCTTCAGTCCTTCTTTTTAAAAGTTGGTTTTGAGTCCATGAAGTTCCTGAGTTGTTGCTTATCCATGAAGTTGTGTATCTTTCCTTCATATCTGAATGTGAGCCTGGCCGGGTAAAGAATTCTCGGTGAAGCCTGCAGTTCATTGAGCCTTTTCGCAATATCCCACCATTGTTTTCGGGCTCGGAGTGTTTCATCAGAGAAGTCTGCTGTAAATCTTAGAGATGTTCCTTTGTATGTGATTTCCTTCTTTTGATCTTGCTGCTTTCAGTATTCTATCCCTATCTATAGTTTTTGTCATTTTTATTAAGATGTGTCTTGGAGTATTCTTGTTGGGGTTTCTTTTAGCTGGTATTCTCACGGGCCTCTTGGATCTTGAGGCAAGCATTCTTTAGTTCGGGAACTTTTCAGCAATGATGGCTTTGACAGTTTCTTCTTCATCAGGGTTTTCTTCTTGCCCTTCTGGGACCCCAATGATCCGTATGTTGTTTCTTCTGGCTTCATCCCGATTATCTCTTGTTGTCTGTTCGGTAATTGTGAGCCTTTTTTTCTATCTTCTGGTGTTGTGTACAGAATCTTTGGAACTCGTCTTCGAGATCACTAATTCTTTCTTCAGTAGCTATTATTCTGCTATGATGGCCTTCCACTGTGTTTTTATTTCATTTACCTCATTTTTAATACCTGTCATTTCCCTTTGCATTTTCCTCACTTCTGCTATCATGTCCTCTTGTATTTTATTGATTTTGCATTCAATTGCTTCTTTGAATTCCTTCTGAATCCTTAACAGTTCTTTCCGAAATTCTTTTTCAGATAGGTTATGCAACTCATTGGTATTGCTTGACTCATCTGGACAAGTGACTTCACTCACAGAGCTTGATGGAATTTTGCGTTGCTTTACCATTATGACTATTGTAGGTTGCAACTGTGAGTTCTTGGGTGACTAGATAGTACAGTTAGTAGGGGTCTGGTCTGTTTGAAGAGTTTGGGTGGGTAGCAAGGATGTAGGAACCAAGGTTCACTGGTA
>JAJIBD010025293.1:0-211121 GCA_021461705.1 Cryptotis parvus | reverse complement strand
ATATTGTTTTCCAGAAAGGCTGTACCAGCTGGCATTCCCACCAACAATGGATGAGTGTCCCCTTTTCCCCACATCCACGCCAGCACTTATTGTTCTTGCTCTTTTGAATATGTGCCAGTCTCTGTGGTGTAAAGTGGTATCTCATTGTTGTTTTGATTTGCATATCTCTGATGATTAGTGGTGATGAGCATTTTTTCATGTTTTTTGGCCATTCGAATTTCTTCCTTGCTGAAGTTTCTGTTCATTTCTTCTCCCCATTTTTTGATGGGGTTGTTTGTTTTCTTCTTGTAAAGTTCTACCAGTGCCTGATATATCCTGGATATTAACCCCTTATCAGATGAATTGGGTGAATATTGTTTCCCATTCTGTGGACTGCTTTTGTATCTTAGTCACTGTTTCTTTTGAGGTGCAGAAGCTTTTTAGTCTCATGTAGTCCCATATGTTTATCTTTTCTTCTAGTTGCTTTGTTAGTGATGTTTCACCTTTGAAGATGCCTTTAGCTTCAATGTCGTGGAGGGTTTTTCCTATATTTTCTTCAATGTACTTTATGGATTCAAGTCTGATATTGAGATCTTTAATCCATTTTGATCTGATTTTTGTGCATGGTGTTAGACACAGGCCCAAATTCATTTTTTTACATGTCGCTGCCCAGTTTTCCCAACACCACTTGTTGAAGAGGCTTTCCTTACTCCATTTTAGACTCATTGCACCTTTATCAAAGATTAAATGGTCATGTGTTTGAGGTTGGGTGTCAGGATACTCAATTCTATTCCATAGGTCCACAGGTCTGTTTTTATTCCAATACCATGCTGTTTTAATTACTACTGCCTTGTAGTATAGTTTGAAGTTGGGAAAGGTGATGCCTCCCATCTTCTTTTTCCCGAGGATTGCTTTAGCTATCCTTGGGGGTTTATTGTTCCATACAAATTTCAGGAGCGTTTGGTCAATTTCTTTGAAGAATGTCATCGGTATCCTCATAGGGACTGCATTGAATCTGTACAGAGCTCTAGGGATTATTACCATTTTGACAATGTTGATTCTCCCCATCCATGAACAGGGATTGTGTTTCCATTTCCTTGTGTCCTCTTTTATCTCTTGGAGCAGTGTCTTGTAGTTTTCTTTGTACAGGTCCTTTACATACTTGGGTAAGTTGATTCCTAGGTATTTGATTTTCTGTGGCACAATTGTGAATGGAATAGTTTCCTTAATATCCCTTTCTTCTCTTTCGTTATTTGTATATAGGAAAGCCACTGACTTTTGGGTGTTGATTTTGTATCCTGCCACTCTACTATATGCGTCTATTGTTTCTAGGATTTTTTTGGTAGAGAGTTTAGGGTTCTCTAGGTATAATATCATGTCATCTGCAAATAATGATAGCTTGACTTCTTCCTTGCCTATCTGGATGCCCTTGATATCCTTTTCTTCTCTGATTGCTATGGCAAGTACTTCCAGTACTATATTGAATAAAAGAGGTGAGAGTGGGCAACCTTGTCTTGTCCCTGATCTCAGGGGAAGGCTTTCAACTTTTCCCCATTTAGAATGATGCTTGCTGTGGGCTTTTGGTAGATGGCTGTAACTATCTTGAGGAAAGTCCCTTCAATTCCCATTCTCTGGAGGGTTTTTAATCATGAATGGGTGCTGGATCTTGTCAAATGCTTTTTCTGCGTTTATTGAAAGGATCATATGGTTTTTTTTTTTTCTTTTATTGATATGGTGTATTATGTTGATTGACTTGCGAATGTTGAACCATCCTTACATTCCCGGGATGAATCCTACTTGGTCATGATGTATAATCTTCTTGATGATTCTTTGCATTCTGTTTGCTAGTATTTTGTTGAAGATCTTAGCATCCGTGTTCATCAGGGATATTGGTCTGTAGTTTTCTTTTTTGTGTTGTCTCTCCCTGCTTTGGGTATTAGGGGTGATATGTGCCTCGTTGAAGCTGTTTGGGAGTGTTTCTGTTTCTTCTATTTCCTGGAAGAGCTTGAAAAGGACTGGCAGTAGGTCCTCCTTAAAGGTTTGGTAGAGTTCACTAGGGAATCCGTCTGGACCTGGGCTTTTGTGTTTGGGCAGACTTTTTAATTGCTGTTTCTATTTCCTCGATGGTGATAGGCTTATTCAGGTATTGGAGGTCTTCTTGTTTCAGCCGTGGGAGGTTATAGGACTTCAGGAATTGATCCATTTCTTCTAGATTCTCATGTTTCACGGCATCCAGGCTCTCAAAGTAATCTCTTATGATCTTTTGGATTTCTGTGGTTTCTGTTGTGATGTCACCCTTTTTATTTCTGATTCTGTTTATTTGGGTTTTCTCTTTCCCTGTACTTACAAGTCTTGCCAATGGTTTGTCAATCTTGTTTATTTTTTCAAAAAAACCAGCTCTTTGTTTCATTAATCTTTTGGATTGTTTTTTGGTTTCCAACTCATTGATTTCCTCTCTAAGTTTTATTATTTCCTTTTTTTCTGCCTGGGTTGGGCTCCTTTTGTTGGTCTTTTTCTAATGTCTTCAGCTGTGTAGTCAGGTTATTTATGTGGGCCCTTTCTTGTTTCCTGATGAATGCTTGCAGAGCTATAAATTTCCCTCTTAACACGGCTTTTGCCGTGTCCCACAAGTTCTTATAATTGGTGTCTTCATTTTCATTTGTTTCCAGAAATCTTTGGATTTCCTGTTTGATTTCTTCTATGACCCATTTGTTGTTCAGGAGTGAGCTGTTCGGTTTCCAGGTGTTTGGTTTGACTCCCTGTTTCTGTGTACGGTTAACATCCATATTCAGTGCATCATGGTCTGAAAAGATAGCTGACACAATTTCTATCTTTTTTTAATTTTATTGAGGTATGCTTTGTGGCTCAGCATGTGGTCTATCTTGGAGAATGTTCCATGTGCACTAGAGAAAAATGTGTATTCAGCTTTTTTTGGCATGAAGAGCCCTATTTATATCCACTAGCTTTCTTTCTTCCATTTCTTCCTTCAGGGCCAATATTTCCTTGGTGAGTTTCAGTCTTGTTGATCTATCCATCGTTGATAGAGCAGTGTTGAAGTCTCCAACTATTATTGTGCTACTGCTAATGTCTTCTTTGAGGTCTCTTAGCAGTTGTTTTATGTATTTTGCTGACCCCTCGTTGGGTGCATATATGTTTAGTAGTGTAATTTCTTCCTGGTATACATACCCCTTAATTAATAAGAAGTGCCCTTCGTTGTCCCTTCTAACCTTTTTTAGCCTGAAGTCTATATTATCTGATACTAATATGGCCACACCAGCCTTTTTGGAGGAGTTGTTTGCATGGAGAATGGTCTTCCAACCTTTGACTCTGAGTCTCTGTTTGTTCTGATTATTCAGGTGCGTTTCTTGTAGACAGCAGAATATTGGGTTCAATTTTTTAATCCATTTTTGTCACTCTGTGTCTCTTAATTGGTGCATTTAGACCATTGACATTGAGAGAGATTATTGTCATTGGATTTTGTGCCATCTTTCTTTTTTGCGTTTGTTGTGCTTATGGGTTTGGTCACATTACAGTAGACCCTTCAGTCCTTCTTATAAAGTGGGTTTGAGTCCATGAAGTTCCTGAGTTGTTGCTTATCCATGAAGTTGTGTATCTTTCCTTCATATCTGAATGTGAGCCTGGCCGGATAAAGAATTCTTGGTGAAGCCTGCAGTTCATTGAGCCTTTTCCCAATATCCCACCATTGTTTTCGGGCTCGGAGTGTTTCATCAGAGAAGTCTGCTGTAAATCTTAGAGGTGTTCCTTTGTATGTGATTTCCTTCTTTGATCTTGCTGCTTTCAGTATTCTATCCCTATCTATAGTTTTTGTCATTTTTTTTTTTTTTTAATTTTTTATTATACCACCGTGAAAATACAATACAAAGGTGTTCATAATGGTTCTTGGCAATACATATCGCACCCCCTCCACCAGTGCCCCATTTCCATCACCAAGTACCCCCCCTCCTGTCCCCCCCCACCTTAATAGCAGGTACACCAGTTTCCTTCTTTTCTCTCTATCTCCTGTTCTGCTCTCTCTCCTCTTATTTTACACATTGTGGCTAGCCCTCAGATATTTAGAGTTTATCACTTAAGTTTTGTCATTTTTCTTAAGATGTGTCTTGGAGTACTCTTGTTGGGGTTTCTTTTTAGCTGGTATCCTACGGGCCTCTTGGATCTTGAGGCAGGCTTCTTTAGTTCCGGGAACTTCAGCAATTATGGCTCTGATAATTTCTTTTTCATCAGGGTTTTTTTCTTGCCCTTCTGGGACCCCAATGATCCGTATGTTGTTTCTTTTGGCTTCATCCCGATTATCTCTTGTTGTCTGTTCGGTAATTGTGAGCCTTTTTTTCTATCTTCTGGTGTTGTGTAGAGAATCTTTGGAACTCGCTCTTCGAGATCACTAATTCTTTCTTCCGTTGCTATTATTCTGCTATGATGTCCTTCCACTGTGTTTTTTTATTTCATTTACCTCATTTTTTAATATCTGTCATTTCCCTTTGCATTTTCCTCACTTCTTCTCTCATATCCTCTTGTATTTTATTGATTTTGCATTCCATTGCTTCTTTGAATTCCCTTTGAATACTTAACAGTTCTTTCCCGAAATTCTTTTTCAGAGAGGTTATACAACTCATTGGTATTGCTAGACTCATCTGGACTAGTGACTTCACTCACAGAGCTTGATGGAATTTTGCGTTGCTTTACCATTATGACTATTGTAGGTTGCAAATGTGAGTTCTTGGGTGACTAGATAGTACAGTTAGTAGGTGTCTGGTCTGTTTGCAGAGTTTGGGTGGGTGGCAAGGATGTAGGAACCAAGGTTCACTGGTACCTCATGCAAGGTAGGTAGTAAGAGGATAGTGTGGACGGCGCTTAGCGTCTGCGTGGGTTTTGAGTTTTGGGATGTTCCCAAAAGCACAGGGCCCAAGGGTCGGTTTGCCTTGGTTCCCCGTTGATGGAGTTTCCGCTCTTCCCTGGAGGCAGCTTGGGGTCTCGTGGAGACGCAAGAATCACACACACACACACACACACACACACACACACCTGTGGGGGGGAGAGTGGTGGCGTTCCCAGAAGCGCAGGGCCTAAGCCAAACCAAATATTTAAGGACTGTTGTTTGTTATTGTTGTTGTTGTTGTTGTTGTTGTTTGGGTCACAGCCAGGAATACTCAAGGGTTACTCCTGGCTGTGTACTCAGAAATTACTCCTGGTAGTGCTCAGGGAAGCATATGACACACAGGGGATTGAAACTGGGTAGGCAGCATGCAAGGCAATTGCTCTTCCCTCTGTACTATTGCTCAAGCCCAATATATCTAAGGATTGTTTTGGATACTTTCTTTTTTACATTTCTCTCTTTGAATTGATAAGCAAGCACTGGATAATGCTATTTAAAAAAAAATTCAGTATAATTTTTGAGAAAGGAAATCTCCCAAGTGATGTTCAGGAAGACCCTGGAGCCCTTGCAGAGATCATCAGTCAACTGCGGCATCAGTTCAAAACAAAGGCCTGAGGATGTGGCATTGTTAGGGCCCTGAGAGGCTGGAGATTACCCTGGTCAGCTATGGTGCTCAGGGCCCTTTGTTCAGCATTTAACCCAGCAATGCTCAAGAAACAAAGAGGCTTCAGGAATTGACTCTAGGTCAAACAAATGAAAAGCAAAAGCCTTAGCCCTAGTGCTATTTCCCAGAACCTATATATCCAATATACATACTTTTCCCATTTCACTAACCTAACTCAAATTCAAGATAACACTTTGCCACAACTGAACATTACAGCAACATTTATTATTTATGATTATCTCATTCTCCCACTGTTCTATTAACTTTTTTACATTAGCTACAACTGATCATGCAATATAACTATCCAATCAGATATTCTCAATTGTATATTTTATTTTAATTTTTTGTATTTTACACATTATTTAGTCCTTTTTTAAACCTATTTGTTTATTTAAAGTTGATTGAATTAAAAAGTAAGGGGTTATATATTGTCACAAATATTCCAAATATTCTCACAAATATTTAAAATATAGTCTAGAAAATTAGGTGCTCAAGTAATATTTGCTGAGCACACCACAAATAATCAAGTTGACACAAATAATCAGTGTTTGATATTTTTAAATCTTAATTTCTTTGATTTTGCTCTTTTGGGGGTTACACCTGGCAATGCTCAGAGGTTACTCCTGGCTCAGCAAATTGCTCAGGAATTACTCCTGGTGGTGCTCGGGGACCATGTGGGATGCCAGGGATTGAACCTGGGTTGGCCACATCCAAGGCAAATGCCCTACCCGCTGTGCTATCACTCTGGCCCCTAAATCTTAATTTCTAGTTCTTTTGTAACCCATCTTAAGACTTAACTTGAAATGCACATGGCTTAAAATACTGCAAAATGAATGATAATTTGTTTTTAGCTATAAAATGTTTGATTATACTAAAATATATTTTGATTATGATCAACTATTTATTTTTAATAAAACAAAATAATATATCCCTGTTATTGTTTTACTTACTTTTTACGTTTGACTGTTTGAAGAGAAGCTCATTGTATACATAAAATTCATATCATTTATATTTACTTTATGAATACACATTTTTGGTTATCTTTTGCTTACTATGAAATTATTCCATAAGTTAGTAGTAATTTTATTTTTTTTTGAATAAAATAAACCTCAATTCATTTGAATTCACTGCCAGTATTGTTTATTGTAATCTAAACTATATCCATTGGGGGAAAAATATGTAGAATTCAGCAGGAAAAAAGTTGACTTAAAAAAGTGAATTTGTTTGTGACTTTACATAAAATCTGTGCTCTAAAAATTGTTCCATCAAATTGACCATACTGTTTTCACATATCAAATCTCCTTCTCAAGATTATCTTGTGGATTATCTGGAACTATTTCTAAGGGTCTTAATTATAGTCCATTATTTCACTATGTCTTAATGTATGCTTTATGCATGGTTTTATTTATTTAGCCCATTAATTGATTGATCAACCACTGTATTTTCAGCACAGATGAAAATATTACTGAGGTGTCTATTTTTTATTAAATAGATATATTTCAAAGTTAACTTAGCATTCATTGGTCAAACAGCTTGGCCTCATACTAATTCTTTGAATACCGTGACATACTAAAAGAGAAAAATGTATTCTTTCTTCATCACTGATTCAGTCTTAATATAATCCCTAACTCAGTAACTATATGTCAATTTTCCACATTCAGTAAGATATTTTTCAAAATGCTTATAAGTGATTCCACATTATATTTCCATCAAATCTGCAAATTAGCATTATAAATCCAATTTTTCAGATGATAAAACAGCGTAAGTTAAAAATTGAACTTAGTTTTGATTCATTACTACATTTCATTTATGGACCCATTTAGTTATTTCATTCATTACATTGGTCTTCTTTTATTATCAGTTTTTGATTGTTTCCTGATTTTTAATTTAACTCTATATTTTTCACTTCAGAATCTACATAAAGCATTTGATTTGTAATTTACACTTTCAGTTTCAGTATGAGTTTTAAAACCAAGTTCCCAATTTTGAGCATCTTTTCAAGTCTTTCTCTTTTACTCTCTTCCTCATAGCTAAAGTCTGCAACCAAGTATGTCACATGATAATTTTCCTAAAACACGATTGGCTGTACCTAGATCAATTCTATTCTAGAATTAGCATATATTAAATCAATGAGACTCAAAAACAATTGATCAAAACACATTTAGCTACATTAACAAAGTGCATTAGTGACTTTGGTTCCACTGTTTAAAACTGAAATGAAAGCTTAAATCAGAATAAGTATCTTTCTGTTCTGAGTTAACTCAGAAACTCTGATTAATTTGACATCACCATACTGTAACTGACATTTTAGATTTCAGCTAGTAAGTCTGAACTCTTAAAGATAAATAAGGCAAAAGACCCCAACGAATTTATTTGTTACTTGTTTTTTAATGTTTGAAAATAGAATAAATGGGTTTTCTGTATCTGTATATATTTTATTCTCAAATCATTCTTATTTTGAGGGTGAATATCAGAGATTGCTGATTATTATCCATTTTGCTTGACAGGTCTAGCAATAGATAAGTCAGTTAATATATGCTTTACTTTCTTAAACTTTTCCTTTCTTTCTGGAGACAATTTTACGTCTTGATATGGGTCTTAACATGAAGTATCATCCTTCAATGACTGATTTTCTGAAAGCAACAAATAATTCCTTGATGAAATGGTGACATTTGCACTGTGATTTAAGACATATTTTCTCTCAGACATTGAAGGCATGAAAAGGCATCTGACATAAGGAAACAAAGAGGAGAAATTTCATTTGGCACTTTATGAACATAATGAGTTATCAAAAAAAAAAACAAAATTCAATTTTGCATATTTTTTCTTTAAATTAGTGCTCTATTTCCTTAACTTGTAATTCTTTCCCAAAATACTAAAATTTTAAACATCAGTTAAAATACTAAGAAACTCCTTGTGTAGAAATAAACTTGGATAAATTATTAAGAGTAACTTGATCACTTGATATCCCATTATTCATCAATTTGCTCGAGCGGGTGCCAGTAACATTTCCATTTGGCCTTATCACATGCTAGTGTAGCCCAATGGCATCTGATTGCTTCAGGAATATGAAGAGCCTCAAACTGTTCCTTCAGGGTCTTGATGAAGAAGTCTGACCATCTTGTAGGTGGACGGCCACATGATCTTTGACATCCATGGGATCCAGTCGGTAATGACTCTCTAGTCCAGCTGTCATCTCCAAATCGCATTACATGTCCAGTCCATCTGATTTTCGATGCCTTGGCAAACGAGACAGTGTCCCTGACTCTGGAACAGCTACGGAGGTCAGAACCCCAAATTCCTTCTTTCACTTGAGTGAGGCGTGATATTCCAAGCACAGCTCTTTCAATTCCTCTTTGGGAGACCCCAATAGCATTCTCATCCTGCTGTCTTAGGGCCCAGGTCTCTGAGGCGTATGATAATGCAGGGAGAACCGTGGAGTTGAAGAGATGTGCTCGGAGCCGGAGGTTCTTTGTCTTTTTAGCTATTTCTTCCATGCTTTTGAAGGTATTCCATGCCGCTCTCTTCCTCCTGTGCAGCTCAGGTTTTAGGTCGTTCGTCATGTTGACTTCTCGACCTAGGTCCACATAACTGCTGCATTCAGAGATGTTTGTTCCATTGAGAGTGAATGGGGCCTCTGAACTAGTTCATTTTTCATGAACATTGTTTTGTTGAGATTCAGCTGTTGACCTATCTTTCCACATTCTCGGTCAAAATCAGCCAGCATTTGTGCCTCTTGGCTAATGTTTGGTGTTATTAGAACCATGTCATCAAAAATCGGAGGTGGTGTAGCTGCCAACTGCCTATCTTCACTCCCATTCCTTCCATTCCTTCCATTAACCAGTAATAAAAAAACTATGAATAATGCATTAAACAATTTAAATTATCCCTTTTGAAGAAAATTACAAATAAATACACCTAACCTAAGACCCAGCTCATATTATTTTAATGTTCCTATTTAAGTTTTATCTTGAATACATCCACTTTCACATGAAGAGGCTGGATAATTCAATAGCCCACCTGCAGAAGGCTACTTGCCACATAAAACTCACAGCCAGGTTTATTTTCTATCACTGTTAAAAGCAATTTCAGCACCAATTTAATGGTTAAAGCCAGTCTGAGTTCCTGATACCCAGATGCCTAATATTTATGCTATATATTTAGAAGAGTATGTTTCAGTTTATTGGTCTTTGTGAGCAAGTTCTCAATGTAATGTTTTGAGAAATAGAAACAACGTTCAGAAGCCAGGTGTGTGAATGTCTTAAATGGTAACTTGTTATTTTGAATGATCTTCTGGTAAAACTCAGGATCTCATTATATATTTGATATTCTGTGTGCTTCAGACACCTGTGCATTTTTCATATCAGAATGTTATATGTACATTGGTAGCAAAATATTTTGTAAAATGTCAGATTTTACTTTATTATCATAATTGCATACTATCATAAAAGTTGTTTTGAAATATTATACTATTTTAGGAATGTTTGTGAGTTGAGTTCACAAATCGATAAACAGTTGAGTTCAGTTCTAACCATGCTTCTCCATGTAGGTAACAATATATAACTAGAGAGCAAAAAATCATATTCCTTTAAGTAAAGTATTTCTGTTTATGGCTCAATGATTCAAGCTAGAAATCATACCACATTGTGGTTGATAAAGGGGCATTACTATTATTTTGATTTATGACACTGTTGGCAAGAACAGACTTCTAAATCTTGCTATTGTGTCTTCCCATATGGATAGATTTTGAATGACTATAAGATTCAATAAAGTAAAACAAGTATATAATGTTCTATGTCCATTCCTAAGAAGACAACAAAATTCAAATTTTAATTTTGTTTTGTAAAATAATAATGTATTTGGCTTTAAATATATATATATATATATATATTTCATGGAAAGATCAAAGGACATTTCAATAAATAAAACAAGAATATGTTTCAACACATAGCAGATATAACTGATAACCATTCATAGCTATACAAATACCTATAGACATACATTACAGTAATGGTTCCTATCTCCTAATCCACAGGATTTTCATACAGCAGTCAGTTCAAAGCAGTGTCTAGAATATTGCATTTATAAAAAGAAATGTCTAACCAGTAATAAACTAAACCATGTTCTTTAAATACCCAGTTTACTTATCTGTTATTTAAGGTTGTGGTTTCTAAGAACTTATCCAATACCTTAAGTAATAACTTGCATTTTAAAATAATTATATTTTATCTTGATATGGAAACTCAAATTTTGCACAAACATTTCTAAATGTAGTGAAATCATCAAACTACTTATTGTGCTTATTGTTGTAAATTGATTTCTATGACATGGCAATACTGTTAATATCACACTCTTTATAAAAAAGCATTTTTTTAATATTTTAAATGGAACTGATTAATATAACAGCCTCTTTACCTTGACTGTCAAATATATTTTTTCTCTCTTTGCCATAAATTCTAGTGGTTTCTCTAAATGTCAAAAGTATTCTAAAAGAAAATTGTATCCAAATGCTCCTCAATGAGATTATGTTTTAATACTATAGTAAGTCCTTTTAATTGAGTTATTGATTACTTGTGAATCCTATACTGATTCCATATTCCTACACTAATCTATTTCTCAAATTTATATTTGAGAAAATGTATTATATGCCATTTTGAGAAATAAAGAGTTGGTTTTGGAGTTAAAAAAGTTGTGATTATTGATAAGAAGCTCAGAAAAATAGTTATTATAAGTAATACATGAAATAATTAGGCATGAATCACATAACTATGCAAGATGGTATAATAGCATATATATGATGGCTAAAAAGGGAAATCATATATAACTTACAGTTTTTATACTGAAGAAATTGCAATTGAGTTAAAGAGGAAATAACATCTCTTAATGGATAATTTAACCTAGTAGTTAATTTTAAATTCTCAAACATGTAGCCTAGAGATATTAAAATATAGTAATCATGTATTACATTGAGGGCATAACAGTTAATCTACAGAAACAAAGTGAATTATATTTAACAATGTACTTTTTTTCATAGTTGTTAAGAGACTTTACACAGTTGTTAAGAGAAATAGAAAATGGTGTGACTAAGTGAAATCATGATTAAAATTTAAGAATAAAGTAAGCATTGGATTCTAATTTATTTCCCATATTCATATATTCAATTATTTATTGCAATGTTCCACTTGATAATTTGTGAGAAAGTAGAGATTAACAAAAGCAGTAGAATATAAGAGGTTGTCATATAGTTTAGATTATACTGTGGTACTTATAGAACAGGTAAATAAAGTTATTTAATACATGTCTATTAAAGATTTGATTTCTTATAGCACTATACCTTTCTTTGTAGCCAACATTTTAATGGTTCCCATTCTCCACATACAGCTGCCACTTGCACATTTAACCCTCATAACGAACATTCCAAAAGAAGAACAGTTATGCTTCTAGATTTTATAAAATAAGTAGCCTAGACTCAGAAGATTTATAGTCAATGAATCAATTTTTTTCTTTTTATAGCCACAAATTGGGGCACATTTTTCTTTTTAGAAATAAAATTTTTAAAAAGAATCTTAAAATCTTTCTAATTATATTTTCTCTTTGTTCGCTGTTTCAGAATAAAACAGTATGATAATAGCAAACCATAAATGGGGCCCAACTAAACAAGAATGTAACTTGAAAGCAAGACTCTTCTATTATAGATGGGAAAAGCACAGAAAATAATATAGACTATTCTGGCAAAGCTCTGATTACCTCTGAGAACCTACTTACAATGCAAATGAATAGGGTTCAGAGGAAGCTTTCAGCATTATTCTTTACATTTAAACAAGTTTCACTGCATTGCTAAATCTGCAGATTCACTATGAATAATAATGAGTATCATTGGCAATGTATTTTGTACACTCTATAATCACAAGAAACAAGTCAAATCCTTTTAAGGCTTATAAAAATAATGCTGAACAAAGGAAAATAGTAATGTCATTATTCATTCCTGGATTAGTAACATTTTTTTCTCTGTTACTATTTTAACTGGTAACCATTTTCTTCATGTGTATGCACTATACAACATTATGAATTTATCTTCCTAATTTCAATTTGAACAGTGTGACTTTCCTTTTGTCTAAGAATATATGTTGTCAAGTTTATCTCAATATAACTTTAAATATCATTTTATAAAATAAAAGAATATGTTGGAAGACATTTTCCTTTCATCCCTCTGTTGTTACTATGACAGGAGTCAGGGAACGTTTGGCCTTGTTGCTGATGCACTTTTAATATTATGCTTCCACATAGCTTGCTTGCACATTTCTTTGTGGTGCTCACACATCACATACTCACGATGCTTGCTGGTACTCAGAACATGTTAGCTGTAGTGTTTGCATACACTTATTTGTGTGTCCCTGAGATCACACATTTAAACATGGGGATCAGGGTTATGATCTCAGGGCTGCATGTCATTCTTCCACTGAGCAACCCCTTGGTCCCTAAAATATATGATTAAGTAAATACATCACAAAAGGTAATTGTTTAGAGCTTCATATTTTCCAAATAATTTAGGTATCTTTCACTTGTTCTTAAAGATTCTTTTTCAATTACTCATGATTAGTTTATGAGATACGGTAACATGGAATCATTTGATTTTTAGTACTCCTTAGGTACAATAAAAGTATACTGTTGCTTTGAATTATTTGTGTGTTGTATAGTAGATTCTTTTATAATCCCAATAACAGTGTGACCTGGCTTTTAGTAATCTGTAAAGACTTCATAGCTAATGCCCATCATTCTGACCTCGGTGGTCATTTCATAAAAGTTGCTAATAAATTACTGGATAGGATAACAGGGAAAACATTCTTTGGGTCCAATTTTATACTTAGTCTTCAGTTAGATAATTAAGCCAACAAACTAAAATTATTTTCTATTTATTAAAGGTTATTAAGGAATCTGCAGAACCTGAAAAATAATTGGGGCATGGGCAGAGTGATAGCACAGCAGGTAGGGCATTTGCCTTGCATGTGGCTGGCCCGGGTTCAATTCCCAGGCATTCCCATATGGTCCCCCCGAATGCTGCTGGGAGTAAATCTTGAATGTAGAGTCAGTAGTAACCACTGAGCATTGCTGGGTATGACCCAAAAAGCAAAAGAAAGAAAGAAAGAAAGAAAGAAAGAAAGAAAGAAGAAAGAAAGAGTGAAGGAGAGAGAGAGAAGGAAGAGGAAGGAAAGGAAGGAAGAAAGGAAGAGAAGGAAGAGAAGGAGAGAAAGAAAGGAAGAGAAAGAAAGAAAGAAAGAAAGAAAGAAAGGAAAGAAAGAAGGAAAGGAAAGAAAGAAAGAAAGAAAGAAAGAAAGAAAGAAAGAAAGAAAGAAAGAAAGAAAGAAAAAGAAAGAAGAGAGAGGAGAAAGAAAGAAAGAAAGAAAGAAAGAAAGAAAGAAAGAAAGAAAGAAAGAAAGAAAGAAAGAAAGAAAGAAAGAAAGAAAGAAAGAAAGAGAGAGAAAGAAAGAAAGAAAGGAAGGAAGAAAGAAAGAAAAAGAATTGGGTTAGTATTGGTAATTCTGAGTATATAGATCTTGTGATTTATTATAGGACTAAAAGCCTATAAGTGATCATCAACTGGGAACAAAGAGCAGAGCAATGGCTTGCGGATCCCCTAGAGGACAGCCTCTCAGAGCCTCGAAGAAGTCAGAGGAAACCCTACACAATGACAGCAGCCATTTTCCACATCCTGATTCCATAGCTCATCAGAGTTCACTCAATAGAGATGCCAGTCTCAAGCACAGCTCATCAGAACCCCCACCCTAGAGAGAAGCCTATTTCAAAGACACAGATGGAGCTGCTACCAGCTCTCCCTATGCTTGACTGATCATGAGGCATCCAGGAGGGAGGGTGGTTTCAGGTCAGGTCCCTCCACCCCAATAGAGCCTCGAAGAAGCTGGAGGAATCACCGCACCATGACGGCAGCCAATTTCAATGTCCGGATTCCACAGCTCATCAGAGATCCACATAAGAGAGAAGCCAATCTCAAGTATAGCTCATCAGAACCCCACTCTAGAGTAAAGCCTATTTCACAGACACTGATAGAGATGCTACTGGCTCTCACACTTTCCATGCAGCCGCGGTACATCAGTAAATGCAAAAACTTTGAGCGCCCACACAGCAGAGCTTGTCAAGGTACCTGTGTAGTAATTGATACATCAAAACCAGTAATAATAACAGATCTCATTCCCATGACCTGAAAGAATGGCTTGAGGCTTTTCATGTTCCTGGAGTGAGCAGAGGCCCATGGGCTATACTAGCATGTGAACTGGAACAAATGAAGATGTTACTGGTGCCTGCTTGAGCAAATCGATGAACAATGGGAAGACAAATGATACAAGTGAAACTTAAATGAGTTAAACTAAAAATGTTAAATTCAGTATGTTTATCATAATTATCATTTTCTCAGATAATAGTAAAGTTTTGTCCATGTGATTCAATGAAAATATTTAAACAATATAATGAAATCTATCTGTTCTTCTGCATACAGATGAAATATAAAAATACAGAAAATCTAATTCAAACCAGGACATCAACAGACTTTCATTAAGCTTAATTTTAATTAAAAATTGATAAAAATAATGAGTATATGCTAAGGATGTACATAGTTTGTGTTCATGGTTCATATTTTGAATAATTGTAGGTGTGATGAAAATTACTACTCATATATATATATTTATATATGTGGCAGATCATATGGGCTGTTAGGGATCAAACTTGTTCAGCTGCATGCAGGGTATGCAGCTTACACACTACTAATCTTTACAGTGCTATATTTTCTTGTTTGAGTTGTCATACAATTTACAAGAATATAGTTAAAAAAGACATTTGTTCATTTCTTTTCATCCTTAGTGATACTCATACAATAATATACCCCCACACAGATTTGTACATAAATTATTTAGAGCAACAGCAGTAAAAGCAAATTACATGTAGTGATTCCAATTTATACATATGAAGTCCAAAGATATTTGACTGTAATCACTCTTTAGGATCTCAACAGTATAAAATCAATGTAGTAGCTAAGGCTGAATTTTCTACCTACTTTTTAGCATCAAACTCCAAATGCACTGTTGGGAAAATTAATTTACTTTTATGAATTTTATGGTTATTCTTTAAATTTAAATCAGCATCATGAGATCATGTTCCATATGCTTTTAATCTCTTATTTTCCCTCTGATACTAGTCAGAGAAATATCCCTATTACAAATAGTTTGTGTAATTAGTTTAACTTATGGCTTTTGAGATGTGAGATGCATCTCTAGTCACTCTACTATGTTATTTGTATGTATCTCTTGGAATTCATGAGAACAGCACCAGTGGGGGGGAAAATCATGGACAATCACAGGGGTTTCTTTTAATATGTTTCTTAAAAGTGGTTTGTATTGGAATGTAAAGGATTTATATTCTAATCTGAGCTTAGTTACATGTTAATTCATTTTAAGGCATAAAAGGAACATTATCATTTCAACTTCAAATATTATATTTTTAAAAATCCTTGGGTTGCTTAGATGGTTACTGTTTTATAAGACAAAATTAGTATAGTAGATTTTCATAAAAATTGCAAATATAATTGATTAAATATATTATTAAACTTACCTCTGAAGGCCATGAAAAGACTAACAAAGTAAATGACATTTGCTTGGAGCTTTTCCTCAGTTTTATATTTGAACACTAATATGAGATCTGAAATTTTCAATAATTGCCTTTTCAAGCAGCAGTTCTTGAAACACTAAATATTTTCTTAATTATTTGTAGCAATAACCTCTTGTCTATAATTCTTGACCAAGGTGACTCAGAAAATAAAAAAGTCCAGATGTAGGAAAAATACCAAAGATTTGCTGTCCCATTAATATATTCATTTTACATAGGGTAGGTTCTGTAGTACAAAAATTATAGCCAAGGGGCCGGGTGATAGAACAGTGGGTAGAGAGTTTGCCTTGCATGCTGCCAACCTGGGTTCTATCCCTGGCATCCCATATGGTCACCTAGCACCGCCAGGAGGTAATTCCTAAGCAAAGAGCCAGAAAGAAGCCCCTGAGCATCACCAGGTGTGAACCAAAAAGCAAAAAAAAATAAAAAAAAATTATAGCCAGAAAAGTAAGAAAAAGGTGTTGAAAAATTGAAGTTGGATCCAGAGAGATAGGACATGCATAGGGTGCTTTCTTTGAATGCAACAGACCCAGATTCAGTCCTGCATCCCATATGGTCCCTCAAGCCGCCAATAGTGATTCCTGAAGTAACCCCCCTTCAGGGGTCCTGAAGTACCCCTGAAGTGATTCCAGGAGTAACCCCTAAGATCCAACACATGTGCCCCCCAATAATATGTATGTATATACATTTACTATAGGTTATAACTTAAAAATTATGACAATAGGAATTGATTTTATAAACACAGTATAATCCAATAGTAGAGCTGTTTCTCTTTACCACATTTGTTCTAATCTTTCTCTTCTTCTATACTTCATTTTCAATTAAAATAGACATAACAATATGTTTAACTTTTGCCACTGTTACAGAATAAATATTATTATATTTTTCTACATGTTCTTACCCTGATAGTTGAGTAAGAGCCACCAGTTTCATGAAACCTATTTCTTAACAATTCTCCTACTATGGAATACTTAGGCAGATGACAATATTTTTAATTATATAACTAAGTCTGGTTTTGGAAAGATAGTCAATCTAAATATTCAATTTAAAACGTCAATTTTAAAATTCTAATTAATTTTTTATGAATCAAATTGTTATGGAAAAGATATATCTTATAAAATAAATTAAACAAATAATTTGAGGATCATAGTTGCAATATTTCTTGGGAGGGAGGGAATTTATTCGTTTGTAAATACTTTGTTGATATGTGCAGATTACTTTGTCTGAAAAGATAAACCCCCCAGCAAAGATTTGTTTCCACACTCCATCTGTTTAGTATGTTCTATGTAGATTTGAGAAAGTCTTGAGCTTAGTGAGACAGTTTTTGGTAATACTTCTATCATAGTTTTCAATTTCTCTGTGAGTCATTATTTCCATGTGCCTAAAAAAGATTGTGAGCTTTGCAAATATGTTCCAAAAATTTAATTTACTTCTCAGAAATGAATGTGGATTAATGAACACATTGCATTCATCATGAAAACTGTTTCATAAATGCCAAATAGTGCTTGGTATGTAGCAAATGTGGAAAGACACAAGGGATATGGAGTAGGCTCTTTGATTAACTTTTTAAAATGAAAAGAGTCACATCTGAATAAGAATATTTGCACAAGTGCAAGATACTTTGAAAACATCTCACAAAATTTCTTTATTCATACCAAAATCCTTGAAGCTAGGCTATAAGCTTATACTAATTCATTTAACACTAAATTTTTGATACTCAATTCTAATTTATACATGGATTGATTTTCCATTTAGATTTTATTTTTCATTTAACAAAAAATGCTGTTAAATATCAAGGTAGAATGAGCTATGCATCCAATTCACAAAGCCCCCAAAGATGTTTTCATTCATATACCCTTTTAAATTTAAAAAATACTTATCTAATATCACTGATTTATACATGTATCCTTGGAAATTTATCTACCATCATATTGAAATAGATAAAACATTATTTATTTTTATTAGATCTTTATTTTTCCAGGGAAGATCTGGTTGTAGAAAGCTTCCCAAAGTGCTGTGAAGCATTTTGCCTGGCGAGAAGACCAGGGCCACCAGGTGCTGCTGAAGCCATCCAAGGTCACTGGTTGTGGTCCAGAACTACCAAAACTGCACCAGGAGATGCTGGGGACATCATGTAATTCCAGAAGTAGAATCAGGGGTTGGGTCCATTCTGAGTATATGCTGCATTAGCTATACTATCTCCTGACCACATTGGGTAGAATTGTCAATTTGTAATTTGTGTTTGAAACAACTTAACGGAAAGTAAGTACAATGAAAAATAAGTTCACTCATTTAGTAATTTGGATCTATTTAACATTTTTGAAGTCCAAGAAGATCGTTTAAAGATTTTTTACCAAAAAAAAAAAGATTTTTACAGAGAATCCTTCTAATTTTCAAACTGAACATATGTAAGAATCTTTGATGTGGTCCTTATTATGTCCAGTAATTTCCTAGCACCTTAATCTGTAAATTAAGTGCCACTTGAAACCATAAAATGACAAGAAAACTGTCTGTCAGACAGAAGTTAAGTGCTTCTTATGATCTTTTCTACAGCCAGGAAATCAGCTCAATGTGAAGAACAGAACTTGTATGCCACTTTTCTGAGATCAGCATATATAAATAAAAGTTTTTTGTTGTGTCACTATGAGATACACAAAGTTTTCAGTAATTGTATAAATGTACTCATGTTTCTCAATTGAGAGCACTTTAAGTATTTTCTAATGATACAAATCAATATATTAATATTTTCCATGTTATTTGAACAGATATCATGCTGTTTTTGTTTCACTGAAATGCTTTTTAGATTCTTGATCAATTTTTCTCCATTTTAATCTCATTTTTGACATCTTTTAAACCCAAAGTTAGCTCTCTTTTATTTCATATCTCAGTATTTATATCCTGCATTAAGAAAATTGCTTTAAATATGCCACTGATTCTAATTAGCAGGATTTTCTCTCTGATAGTTGGTACTCTCTATTTCAAGGACTTCATCATTTTATATTTATAGTGTCAAAATTTAAGCAATATCTTTAGTTAGATGTAGATTCCTTCTTCTTACATAGACTTAAAAAAAACTGTGACGTGTAATACAAGCACTGTAAATCCTAGACTATCTCTTATACTCACCTAAAATATTGTATCAGGAATTGGGCTGACTTACAACACATTGACTAAATATCCTAAATATTCCACAAACACCACTTATGCAGAACTCTGTAATATATAAATGCCTTTGTCTGAGTCACCTTCTTTTACTATATTGCTCTGAGTTCTTAAATATGGTGTGTTCCATTCATCCAGCTGTAGTCTAATAAACTTAGTTTTACTCAGTCAGATTCTTTCCTGGTGATTTGTTTTTTCTTTTGTTGACAGTTGCGGAGACTATTTTCTTAATATTATGGATAACAGAGAAAGAAAATATAAGGTGGAGAAATACATGGGTTAAAGGGAAAGGCTGAAGAGACTATCAGTTTTCTGGTTTAGACTACGAATAAGTACAGGTAATTAAGAATATTAAGACAATAAACTGCCAAAGGAAAATTTTGGGTTGACTATTGTGAATGGAGAATTTTATATATTAACTTCAAAAATCAGATGGGCTGGACATAAAATGAGATCTGGAGATGACCCCTGGAGTAGAGCCGTTACTGAATGGATCCCACAGGACGTCAAAAGATCCTGTGGCTGCCCACCTACAAGATGGTCAGACTTCCTTATTAAGACCCTGAATGAAGGTTCGAGGCTCTTAGTATTCTACAACAACCAGATGCTACCAGTCTACACTGGCACGTGATAGGATAAAATGAAAATATTACTGGTGCCCGCTTGAGCAAATCAATGAATAACAGAAAATCAAGTGATAAAGTAATCAAGAACTTGATTAGGCCATAGTACCCATATAACTTAAGCTATTTGTTCAAATATTATAGTACCTTATCAAACTCTAATATTAATGTCCAAAATTTAGTTCATTATAAAATTGTTACTTGCATTTGAGAAAGCTAATTTTTGCTCTTGTACTGAGTTCTCTATATTTTGTATATATATATTTATATATATATACAAACACACATATATATATGTATGTATATATAATAAACTAGCAATATTTAAAATTTACCATTATTGATATATAGGATATATAGGATATATAGGGTTATTGATATATAGGATATATAGAATATATTTCCTATATATAGGAAATATAGATTATTGATATATAGGATATATAGATTGCCCTATCCTTATTTTTGTTTTACCTAATTTTTGTCACATGATCAAGCAAAGACTTTTAAGAAAAAATATAGATTGCTAGGTTTTGTCCATTTGGCTTTTTTGTTTTGTTGTTTGGGGTCACACCCTACTGTGCTCAGGTCTCTTAGCACCAAACCCTACACAGTGCCCATTTCCCCTCACCAATGTCCCCTGATTCCCCTGCTCCCCCCCAGCCTGCCTCTATGGCAGACACTTTGCCTCTTCTCTCTAACTCTCTCTCTCTCTCTCTGCCTTCTTTTTACACAATGTGACTTGCAATACATAAATAGATAGAAATCTAAATAAATAGATTTAGAGGTTATCATGTATATCCCTTTGCCTACATCCAGTGCCTAGTTCTAGCCTGGTATTGTCATTTCCAACAATTATTAGCACACTGTTCCATTCTCCGTGTTACCTAATCTATGATTCCCACACACTTGTGGTAGATTTCACTCACTGACAAAACTTCCTGATCCATGTTTTGCCTGGCCTTGAATATTGGTATCATGCTATTTTTGTTTTACATCCCCGCAAATAAATGCAGTTATTCTATATCTTTCCTTATCCCTCTGGCTAATTTGACTCAGCATGATCCTCTCCACGTCCATCAGTTTATAGGCAAATTTCATAACTTTGATTTTCCTAACAGCTGCATAGTATTTCATTGTGTAGATATACCACAGCGTCAGTTCTCGGGCACTCTGGTTGTTTCCAGATTCTGGCTATTATGAATAGTGCTGCAATGAGCATAGAAGTGCATATCACATTTTGCTGTGTGTTTTTTGCCTCACAGTTTATATTCCCAGGAGTGGGAATTTTGAAGTCGTAGTCATAAGTCGAAGTCCCAGCTTGAAGTTGGGAAAGGTGGGATGCCTCCTATCTTCTTTTCCCCCAAGGATTACATTAGTTTTCTGTGGGGTTTATTATTCCATACAAATTTTTGAGACTTTGGTCAATTTCTTTGAAGAATGTCATGGGTATCATTATAGTGACCACATTGACTCTGTCTAAAGCTCTAGGGAATATTCCCATTTTGACGTTAATTTTCCCAATTCGTGAGCAAGGAATGCATCTCCATTTTCTTGTATCCTCTTTTATTTCCAGAAGCAGCTTTTTTAGTTTCTTCATATAGACCCTTTACTTTCTTAGTTAAACTAATTCCTAGGTATTTTATTTTCTGTGGCATAAGCCTGGCAAGTTACCATGGTGTTTGGTATCCCAAAAACAGTAACAATAATGGACCTCATTCCCAGCGAATGGAGACGTTACTGGTGCCCACTCTAGCAAATTGATGAACAACGGGAAGACAAGTGATACAATAATAATTGTGAACGGAATTGTTTTCTTAATATCACTTTCTTCTCTCTCATTATTTGCTTATAGGAAAGCCTTTGACTTTTTGGGATTTGTGTCCTGCCATTTTACTATAGCTATTGTTTCTAGGAGATTTTTGGTAGAGTTTAGGGTTTTCTAGATATAGTATCATGTCATCTGCAAATAGTGAAAGCTTTACTTCTTCTTTGCCTATGTGGATGCCTTTAATGTCCTTTACTTCCTTGATTGCTATGGCAAGTACTTCCAGTACTATATTTAATAGAAGTTGTGAGAGTGGGAAACCTTGTCTTGTCCTATGTCTAGGGGGGAAGGCTTTCAATTTTTCCCCATTGAGAATGATGTTCTCTTCAGAGGTTAGGTATGACAGACAAGGGAATAGTGTGCCAATATTTGTGGAAAGTGCTATTACCACATAGAACTTAGCATTAAATATAAGCAAAAAGATACACATGATAACCTCTAAGTATATGGATTACAATCCACAATATTTAAGAGAAGGAAGAGAGAAAGAGAGAGAGACAGAGAAAGAGAGAAAGGAGAAAAAGAACCTGCCTTAGAAGCAGGCTAGGGATGGGAGGAGGGAATCTGGGACATTGGTGGTGGGAAATGAGGGATGGGTGCTGGAACACTGTATGGCCGAAACCCAAACATGAACATTTTTGTAATCGTTTATCTCATGGTTGTATAATAAAATATATTTAGAATGATGCTCTCTGTGGGCAATTGGTAGATGATTTAGACTATATTTAGGAAGGATCCTTTAATTCCCATTTTATGGGAGTATTTTATAATCAACAGGTGTTGGATCTTGTCAAATACTTTCTAGCATCTATTGATATGATCTTATAGTTTTCTTTTATCTTTTGGAACAATGTGATATTCCAAGCATAGCTCGTTGGATACCTCTTTGGGAGATCCAAATAGTGTTCTTATCCTTCATTTTTAGGGCCCAGGTCACTGATGTGTATGTTAATGCTTGATGAACGGTGGAGTGGAATAGATGTGCCCAGAGCTGGAGGTTTTTTTTTTTTTTAGCTATTTCTTCTATGCTTTTGAAGGCATTCCATGCTGCTCTCTTCCTCCTGCGCAGCTCAGGTTTTAGGTCGTTCATAATGCTGACTTCTCAACCTAGGTACACATAACTGCTGCATTCAGAGATGTTTGTTCCACTGAGAGTGAATGGGGCCTCTGGAACTAGTTCATTTTTCATGAAAATAGTTTTGTTGAGATTCAGCTGTAGACTTATGCTTCCGCATTCTCGGTCAAAGTCAGCCAGCATTTGTGCCGCTTTGCTAATGTTTGGTGTTATTAGAATGATGTAATCAGTGAAACAGGGTGGTATAGTTGCCGACCATCTATCTTCACTCCCATTCCTTCCCATTCTAATTGTTGCATGATGTTCTCGAGGGTGACACTGAAGAGTTTTGGTGAAATGGGATCACCCTGTCGAGACCCTCTTTTGACATCAATGCTCACTTCCTTGTAGAATGGTGAGATCCTGGTGGTGAATCCGTAATACAGCTCACGAAGGATCTTGATGTATTGGGTTTGAATACCCTGTTTGGCTAGGGCTTTGATGACTGCTTCAGTCTCCACAGAATCAAAGGCTTTCTTTTGATTAATGAACGTGAGACAGAGTGGCATCTTGAACTCCCTACAAACTTCAATGAGCTTGGTTATCGTGTGGATATGGTTGATTGTGCTGAATCCTTTTTGGAAGCCAGCTTGCTCACATGGTTGTCCTTCATCTAATGTTCTGCCAATCCTGTTCAGGATGACTCGAAGTGAACAGCTTGTAAATGATGGACAACAGGCAGATGGGGCGATAGTTGCCAATGTCATGGATGTCTCCCTTTTGAACAGTAGAACTGTCCTGCTGGTTTTTCAATTGGAAGGGCACCTTGCATTAAGACAGGTAGAGCATGAAGAGCTGAGCCAGTGTATTGATGAGTACTAATGGCAGATTCCTCAGGTGTTTGGCTCTGACTATGTCTGGGCCTGGTTCTGTTCCCTTCTTTACTGATGAAATGGCATGTCAGATTTCAGAAGGGAGAATGTTAGGAATGACATATCCATCCTGCGGAATTTGGTATGTGGGCAGGTGGATGTGGCTATCAAAGAGATCTGAGTAGAAGTCATGAATGTCTTTGCCAGTCCCTCTTGTTCTTATTCTCACTTTATTTTCTAGAACTGTGCTGCTCTTCCAGATTATCATTAACTCTGCAACGATAACAGATGCAAAAGCTAGCCAGCATTTTGAAATTAAAATATCCCCTTCAGCCTGCTATTCTTTGAGAAATGAGAAGTTTATGCTTTGTTGTTTGTCCAGAATATATACCTAGGGAAAAAAGCAAAACAATAACCCTGTGGGTCAGGAAATAACTCAAGGGACTGAGCTCATGCAAAGCATTCTTTGCTCATGGAATGCCTGGGTTCAGTGCCCCACAAGGCCCTAGTTTCCAAAGCACCATTAATAGAGCTAATCCCCCAGCCTCAAGTACCTTGGTACCATGAACTATAAGCCAGATAGGACTAGATTGTTCTACTTTTCCTTGCCATGTTAATTCAGAATATTATTTTTGCTTGTTTGTTTTTAGGCCACACCCAGCAATACTCATGGTATATCCATGACTCTGAGTGGGTTAGGGGGTCTATATTAGATAAAACCAGGGACAGAACTAAATTCACCAAGAGCCCTAAGGAGGGGATATATATATATATATATTTATATATTTTTGGGTTACACCCGGCAATGCTCAGGGGTTTCTCCTGGCTCTTCACTCAGGAATTACTCCTGGTGGTGCTCGGGGACCATATGGGATGCCGGGGGATGGAACCCGGGCTGGCATGGGCCGGCCGTGTGGCAAAGCGCTCTACCTCTGGGCTATCACTCCAGCCCCTGAAAAAATATTTTAATAGACACATTTTACTTTATTTTCCTACCAAAATTCACCACACTTTCCAAAATCAAAGACAGAAATTTTATTTCATATATGTACCTATCAACATATATGTGTGAAAACATATGTGAATATATCTACAAATAAAATGTTCAACTGTTTTGTTTATTTACTTACTTTACCATCTTTCTATCTTATGCCCCCTCATATTACTATAAAACCATGAATTTAAGCATGAAATTTAAAAATTATCTTACACAATCCAATAGTTGGAAATAGTGCTCCCTAAATTGCACTCAAAGTGAAGGCACACATGTAATAGTAAACACTCACCAGGCTTGTCTCTGCTAGAGAAGATAAAATTGCTTTTCACTCAAGAGAATAGAAAAGAATTTACCACTGTGATTATTTTTAAGATTCATAGGACAATAGAAACATAGCATATCACATAGAACTTGCTGTTTTTATTCTAATAAGTACAATAAATAATCAAAATTTCATTTTCTGGTCCATGCCTAGACTCACTCTGCCTTAGAAAAAAGAACCTTGAATTTTTTAGAGCATGACTGTATCATAGCTCCAGAAAATTTTGTTATTAGGGTTTATGACACAGTGTAATGAGAAAAACATAAAGAATAGTTCAGGTATATTAAAACCATTCCAGCATAGTTGATGATCCCATTTCAATCTGTTTGATTTATTTAAAGCTTGTAACTTAGCCTTTTTGAGGACAATATTCTTCTGCAATGTTCATTTATAGAATATTCACGTTTTACAAAAGTAGTAACAGTGAAGTAGATTTATGTCTAAAAGAAATACAAACAAAATATAACAGAAAACAGATTAGATATAGCTAGTTAAATTTTATAATTGTTTCATTTTCATATCTAGATTTTCATTTCAAAAACATTTAAGAGGAGATAAGTAACTATATATTTCACATTTGGGGTTAAAATGAAGAACTGATTTTTTAAATAAAATCTACTATATTTTTCAAACCGTTTATTAAACAATGACCCCCGAAAATTCTAATATACATGTTTCTATAAGAGCTTATTCAATCACTTTAACTTAGTATTTAGTGAGTGATTTAATTATTATTTCTGGACCCAGTTTCTTTAATATCATAAAATAGTTTGAGAATAATCAGCCCTGAATTCTGAAAAAAACATAACATGGATGACTGTACTGTGGCAAGAGAAGGTAGCAATAAAATATAGAATTAACACAGAATGTCTACTTTTTGTATTTACATAAATTCTTATGATATGTACTGTTTATATTACTTATGGATTCATATTTAATTATAATGACTAAAGCAGAGAAATCCTATATGCACTCTACAAGCTTTTTCAATAGGAATATATTACATGGCAGGAAAATAGAAAATTGATATTGATAACTAATCATCTAATTATTAGTATTTCATAATTATTATTATCTAGTTATTAGTATTAATATCTAATATTAATTATAACATTATCCAATTACTATCTAATTCATCTAGCACTAGTTTTAAATGCACTCATTTACACTGAGCAAGTAAGTTGTTTGTAGTTTATTACACATTTTTGTCTATCAACAAAGTCAAGATAAAAAGTCATGTTACAAGGATTCTTAAAATATCATCTTTTAGATACAGTTTCCTCCCCTCCCACCAGAAACTGGGAACACCCAATTTTTTCAATCAGCTACCACTAATATTACCTTTATCTCCGTAATTTTTTCATTTCTTGAATGCTATATAAACAAAATCACACCATTTGCAACCTTTTGAAGTTATTTATTTTCCACTCATCATAACTCACTGCTGAGCCTCGGAGTTTGTTGTACACATTTAACTGGACACTGAAAAGCCACTCAGTGAAGGGTGACAGTATTGGTAATGATTATAGTCTGAACAGTATTATGGAAAAAAAGAACTAGCAAATCAGTTAGCTTGTTATTTTTTATTTAAAAAATGGTTGAACTTTTTTGAATTACTTAACATTCAGAGGGCATAATGTACAATATGGTAAGTAAAATTTACAAAGATTCTACTATATTGAAAAGTTGTTGAAAGTACATCTCTCTAAAGTCCTCATCATAAAAAGAGACTGTATAAGGTGATGGAAGTTAAGTATATTACTGTGTCTATCATTTATCAGCAAATGGATATGTTAAATATTATGTACCATAAATTTAGATGTCATGAGAAAATTATATATTAATAAAATGGCGGAAAGAAATAATTTTAAAACAAAATCATTTGAATCTGTCATTTAGTTCATTAATTTTTAGATGAAATTTCAGTTTACTTCAATTCAAATCATACTCCAAAAGAATCACTTTTTAATTTATTCAAATCTGTTTCAAGTCCTTCATCATGTTTTACTCCTATAATTAGTCAGAGCAAAATGCCCTACAGTTTAGACATCTTAATTTCTTTTATTTGTACAGAACTATATAGTTTTATACTATATAATCTGCCTCTATGGCAGGCACTTTTGTCCTCTCTCTTCCTCTCTCTGTCTCCCTCTCTCTGTGTCTCTGTGTCTCTGTCTCTGTCTCTGTCTGTCTCTCTCTCTCTCGCTCTCTCCTCATTCCCCACTCCATTTCATTTTCACTTTGTGGTATGCAATACAAATACTAAACAGTAATCATGTATCTCCCTTTACCTATTTTCAATACTCAGCTCTAGATTGTTTTGGCCATTTCCAATTATCATTGTCATTTCCAACTACCATTGTCATACTGTCCCTTCTCTATCCTACCTACCTTTTACCCACACATACTTGTGCTTGATTACAACTACTGAGAAGTCTTAATGGCACCTGTTTCCCTGGCATTGAATACTAGTCTCATCCTATTTTATGTATATATAAATAAAATATTTTATATTTTATATATAAAATTGCCGAGCAATTGGTAACAAGATTCTAGATGGACTCTTGGTTACCCTAGAGAAAGGTCTAGAAGGTAAATCTGGAAGGTGATGGGACTGGCATGTTAATCTCAGTATTGCTCCAAACAATATGTGCTGTTTTTTAAATAATTTATCCAGGCCTGTAATGGATAATCCAAGCCTGTAGTGGAAAATGGCGATTCCATGGGGGGCCGCCATTTTCCACATCCAGACTTCTTTCTCGGTCACACCTCCACCCAGCAGACCAGTCTATCACAGCCAGGATCATCGACATCCACCCTGCAGCAGTTTTTTTTTTCAATTCGGCCCAGGTATGCTGAACCAGAGACTCTCAAACATGGGGCAGAGCTGCTACGTGCTCTCCCCTGTGCCCAGCCACTAGTGAGGCTCCCGGGAGGCATGGCAGGTTCTAGCCCTGGACTGCCACCCCAGCAGAGCCTCACAATAAGCCAGACAACCCCCCCCTACTCCATGGGGGCCGCCATTTTACACATCCGGACTTCCCTCTCTTCACAACTCCACCCAGCAGACCAGACTATCACAGCCCGGCTCGCGCCGCCACGCGCGGTTCATCAATAAATGCTTTATTTAGAGGTGACTATAAGAGTATGCCTCCCTCACGGCAAGCCTGGCAAACTGTTTGTGTCATATTTGATATGCCAAATACCAGTAACATTTATATTAGGTCATTCCCATGACCTAATATAATAGTTTGAGGCTCTTTATGTTCCTGGAGCAAGCGGATGCCTTTGGTTCTACTAGCATGAGACAGGACATATGGAGATATTACTGGTACCTGCTCTAGCAAATACATGATGAACGGGAATCTAGTGATCCAGTGATCTATATATAAAATACTCATACTATTATATATAAGTATGAGTATAAAATAATATGTATTTATATAATACACAAATAAATACAGTCATTCTATATTTGTCCTTCTTACTCATTTCATTCAACATGGTACTCTCCATTTCCATCCATTTATAGGCAAATTTCATTGCTTTATTTTTCCTAACAGCTGCATAGGTTTCTATTGTGTAGGTGTACCATTGTTTCTTTATCCTATCTTCTGTTCTTCAGCACTCAGGTTTTTCCAGATTCTGTCTATTGATAAGAGTAATGCAATGGACATAGAAATGCAGATGGTATTTTGGCTCAGTTTTTAGGTTCTCAGGGTATATTCCTAAGAGCAGTATTGCTGGGTCAAATGGGAACTCAATTCTTAGTTTTTTGAAGAATCTCCATATTGTTTTACAAATGGCTGAACCAGTCAGCACTCCCACAGCAATGAATGAGAGTCCCTTCTCCCTGCATTCAGTCCTGAATTGGTTGTTCTCATTATTTTAGATGTATGACAGTTTCAGTGGTGTGAGATTCTATCTCATTGTTGTTTTTATTTTCATGTTTGTGGTGATTAGTAATGAAGAGCATTTTTAATGTGCCTTTTTGGTTCTTTGAGTTTCTTCATTAAATCTACCCCATTTTTTTTTTTTTGCTTTTTGGGTCACACCCGGCAATGCTCAGGGGTTACTCCTGGCTCTGCACTCAGGAATTACTCCTGGCGGTGCGCTGGGCCCATACGGGACGCCGGGGGATCGAACCCGGGCGGCACAGGCGGCCGCAAGGCAAACGCCTTACCCGCTGGGCTATCGCTCCGCCCCCTTTTTTCTTCTTTTTTTTTTCACCCCATTTTCTCATGGGGTGGATTTTCTTTCTTTCAATATTCTACCAGTGCCTTGCATAACTTGGATATTAATCATATAGGTATTGAGTTCATGATTTTCCCACTGTTTTGTATCTTGGTTACTGTTCCTTTTACGGTGCATATACTTTCTAGTTTGATATATTCCCATTAGATTATTTTTGCCTCCACTTGCTTGATCAGTGGTGTTTCATCTTTGAAGATACTGTTAGCTTCATGTCATGAAAGGTTTTGCCTACTTTTCTTCTATATGCTTTATCGATTAAGGTCTCATGTTGAAGTGTTTAACCCATTTTGATATGACTTTTCTGGATGGTGTTAGATAGAGGTCTGAGTTCTTTTTTTAATGTGTAGTTTTTCAGTTTTCTTAGCACCACTTTTAAAGAGGCTTTCCTTTCTTCATTACATACTTCTTGCTTCCATTTTCAAGATTAAGTGATTATATATTTGAGAATATGTTCAACTCTATTACATTGGTCTGTAGATATATCTTTATTCCAAAACTATGCAGTTTTGTAGTACAATTTAAAGTCGCGAAAATTGATATTTTTATAGGGGGTTATAAAATTAACAAGTGTGCAATCTAACATGTAATTTTGGTTTCTTTTATATGTTCCAAAACTGTAATTTTGTTAAAATTATACAAAATTGCAAGACAAAGTATGAATATGATATACATATAGAATACTCTCCACATTCTACTACTGCCAGTTTATTTCCTTTTAAAAAATCTTATCAAAATTAACTTCTAAGATGCATTTATTAATGAATTACAACAAACATATATACTTCTTTTGGGAATTAATGATAGTTCACTTGATTTAACATCTGCATTTTCAATGTATAGCACAAAAATCAGGTCCTCATATTTGTGGAATGATTAAGTTGATCATTCATTAGATATTGTTATTGTAATTAGTCTATAATTACCATAGCAGTTCAATAGAACACATATGATATAAATACTATGTTCCAAATGAGTTGTGGATGCTGAAAAACTACCCAGTTTTTAAATTTCAACTATTTTATTACATTATGATAATATGCTGTTGCTTCATATTTATGTTTTATACTTAAAGAATTTAAGACTCACTAAAGCAAAGTGCCTTGCAGAGACTTTGAAAGATGAAACTCCAGACTATCACATTCCAAAGCATGGGCTCTTAGCAGCATGTGATACTTAAAATTAAAATATAGGAGATAATTAAAAGTGTCAAATACATTTAGAGAGAAATGCTTCGTCCTGTACCTCAATGACCCTACAATGCTGTGCTTCTCCCCTATCTGATGACAACTTCTCAGCCATCCCTTCCTGATCAAATAACTTGTATTGCCTAAATTGATTCAATCCATTAGAATTTTAGTTACTGGTTGCCTATTTGATAAGCTGTTCCCAGTCTGAAGTAGCTAAAATTTAAAAGGATTTCATAATACTGAAGGCAGAAACTTCCATTTCCCTTGGCAGCATTTCTAGTTATTTATTAAAATTCTTTAGATTTATTACTTAAAAATGAAGTTTTAAATTTTGTATTTCTTTAAAGTTACTGCTTCAGTGTATAATGTAATGTTTTTCAATTGTATATTGATTTACTGTTTTTTATATACCAAACCACTTGCTTAAGTAAAGTTATAATCACTGGTTTCAAGAGCACATATATCCATTAGTCACATGCATCTATTAGTCATATTCTATGTCTCATATATATAGATGATATATGATCACAAAACATGTAAATTTTAAATACTTGATCACTTGACATCCCATTATTTGTCAACTTGCTCAAGTGGGTGCCAGTAATGTTTCCATTTGTCCCTGTCACATGCCAGTGTAGCCCAATGGCATCTGCTTTCCAGGAATATGAGGAGCAATCCAAAATTTCTCCTCATATTCCTGGAATAAGTTTCAATATTCAATACATTTATTGATCACTTAATATTTAGAAAGCTGAAGTTAAAACTGTTCATGTATATCAATAGAAAGATTGCCATATTTTGTTCATGTAAACTAAACCTAGTAAATTTCCTCCTTATGCATACAGAAATCTCTGAAAAATAAGTCTTAGTGAAATTTCCTCATTTACAATAAATGGTTTAATTTTTATTCTTTTGAAGGAAGGGCATACTTGGCAATGTTCAAGGTTTACTCGAAACTTTATACCCAGTGATATCTTCTGAAGGTGGTCTGGGTATCATTTTTGGTTCTAGGGTTGAACTGGGTCAATCATATGTAAGGTAAGCACCTCGAGTCCTTTACTATATCTCTGGCCCTATCATTCAATTGATTGAGGTTCTGTGATTTAAAATATTACGAATAATATTTCCTCATGCACATAATTCTAACACCAAATCTACCATCAGTGTACCGGCCTTTCTATCCCAAGGACTCCAAAACACCTACCTTCAACCCCTCCCCCCAACTCAATTTTGTGGATCCGTTCTTTCAGTATGTTTTCTCTGACCTCATTTTGCTAGCACACTGTGATTTTTAAGTCAAGTACAAGGGAGAGATCATTCTGCATCTGTACCTTTCTCTGACTAAGTACAATCAGCCTGATATTTTCTAGTCCCAATCATGTTGCTGCAAACTGCATGATTTTGATTTCCTTACAGCTGCACAGTATTTCATTTTGTACATATATCACATTGTCTCTTTTTATTATTATTTTTTATTGCAACACTATTAGATATACAATTGCAAGATGTTCATGTTAGAGTTTTGGTTCTACAGTGTTCCAACACCCATCCCTCCACCCATGCCCATCTTCAATCACCAACGTCCCCACCGCCTTCCCTCCCACAGCTCACCTCCATGGCAGGTTCTGTATCTCCTTTCTCTCTTTCTCTCTATCTCTCCCTCCTGCCTACCATTCCTATACATCGTGGAATGTAGTATATTCTAGGACATGATTGGTTCCACTAGTTTGACAACTTCTTAATCCATTAACCTGTAGTTGAGCATTTAGGTCATTTCCTTATCTTTGTGTTCAACCTATTGAGTGTGGCAATGAACATAGGTATGCACAGATCTGTGTATATTTTAGGGCTAGATGGCTGGTCAATAATTTTTTAAGAAAAACTAAGCACAACAGTAAAGTGACCAAATGATAAAAAGCATAAATTTGACCCAGTTTACTGATAAATTGCTATTTCATTCTGGTAAACTACTCTATAATATATGGTCCTTTATAAATTGAACACTTTGTTTAGTTGATTCCTTACTTCTCTGTTGGATTTAAAGTTATATTGTTACTTTTGGAGTATGAGTTATCTTTATTTCCAAAATGAATAGCTCATAAATTTATTTTAAACTGTCTTTAAGATAAAGGAATTCTTTTTCTTTTCTAGGAATAAAAATGACTAAATTATTTGGAACTTAATTTATTTTGGTGAAAATAGTTTTTCAAATTATGTATTTTAGTATGTTCTGCCAAAGAATATGTTATGAAAAGAAGTTTTCACTCTCACAATTTTTTCAATAATTTTGACAATCTTAGGAAACTTAGATACACTCAAGCCTGTAACATTAGATGAAATTTGGTTCATTTATTTCAATCACTTAAAGTTTCTTCTTTAAACCATATTCCAAATATAGTTAGCAAAGCAATCTTAGATAATCTAATAGCATGTGTCTTAAAGTAGTGAAAACAACCCTCCAGTTCTTTGCTTCATATGCATTCAACATTCAGGTTTGAAGAACTATGAAGACCTCAATACAGAGCATGCATAAATAAATACAAGCTGGGGAAACTGTCACTTCTCAAATATTTTGCTCTGTTGTTGACACTGTGTGTAGCATTTAAAAAAAAAATCTGAATCTGACTTGTGATTTTAAAAGAAAAATAAGGCTGTAAAGGACAGATGTCATCTCTCTCTTCATGGACACACACATCTGTCGCAGTTCTGAAATAGTCTTTTGACTCAGAGGGGTGGCTGTGATGACACTGTGATGAACTCTTTTATTTCAGTGAACTCTGTGTTAAACAGATTTTAAAGATGGTTTTGGAGTGGCATTTGCTAAAAGTTATCTTTATTCTTTTCTTGACACACATTTCTTTTCTTTTTTTCTTTTTTCTTTCTTTTTTTGGCACACCTGGCAATGCTCAGAGGTTACTCCTGGTGGCTTTCCACCCAGGAATTACTCCTGGTGGTGCTGAGGGCATCATATGGGATGCCAAGGATCAAACCCAAGTCAGCTACTTGCAAAGCAACTCCCTACCCTCTGTGCTATCAGTCCATGCTTTTCTAATGTTTATACAAGGACCAGTTTTGAGCATAAACAATAGCTGTACAGTTTAAGCTTTTAAAATGATTTCCAGTAATAGCAATATTCTTAATCATAAACAACAATGCATCTTTGGACAAAGCATTCTATAGTGTAAATATCTATACATATATGTATATTATATATGTATATACATATGTATGTATATATATTTGAATATATACATATATATGAATGAACAAGAGAGTGAAATAGATTAAATATATTCTATGTAATGCTATATGTCCCAGATTTCAGAAGATAAGGAGTCAGCCTTGGTTCTCCCTCTTCCCTTTAATCAATTACTGATAATGATGATAATGCTGATGATGATGCGTATATTGGTTCTGGGTTTTTCTTTTCCCTGCTCAGATCTTATTCCTGTCTCTGCATTACTTCTGACAGGACTTTGGAGGACCATATGTTGTGCCGGTATCAAATGCACATTTGGTGCATGGAAGGCAAGCTGCCTAATCACTCTGCTTTACAAACTCTGGCCTAATATATAATTTTTACATCAATTAAAGCTTCAGAGACTATAGAGGCTGGAGCCATAACAAAACAGTTGGGTGTCTTTGTTGCATGTGGCTGATAGGGTTCAATCTCTGGCAACCCTTGTTGTCCCCCAAGCACTGCCAGAAATAATTTTTTGGGTGCAGATCCAGGAATAGCCCCTAGTTATTAGTATTGCTGATTGTGGCTCAAAATCCAAAAAAAAAAACAGCAAAAAAAAAATTAAAAAAAAACTTGAGAGATTATATAGCATGACATTTTATAAGTGATATTAGACACTTTTTTTTAATCCGCTTTTTTTCAATCCGTACCAGGTATGCTGGAACCAGAGACTCTCAGACATGGGGCAGAGCTGTTACTTGCTCTCCCTGTGCCCAGCTGCTCATGAGGCGCCCGGGAGGCATGGCAGGTTCTAGTCCTGGCCTGCCACCCAGCAGAGCCTCACAACAAGCCAGACGACCCTCCCCTTCTCCAAGGGACCCGCCATTTTCCACATCCAAACTTGCCTCTCGTCACAACTCCACCCAGCAGATGAGACTATCACAGCCCGGATCATCCACAGCCACCCTGCAGCAGTTTTTTTTTTTTCAATCCGACCAGGTATACTGAACAAGAGACTCTCAGACATGGGGCAGAGCTGCTACTTGCTCTCCCCTGTGCGCAGCTACTGCGGAAGCGCCCGGGAGGCATGGCGGGTTCTAGCCCTGGCCTGCCACGCAGCAGAGCCTCACAACAAGCCAGACCACCCTCCCTTCTCCATGGGGCCCGCCATTTTCCACATCCGGACTTCCTCTCATCACAACCCCATCCAGCAGACCAGACTATCACAGCCCAGCTCACGCCGCCGCTAGCGCCCGTGCAGTTCATCAATATATGCTTTATTTTGAGGTGACTACAACAGTATGCCACCTGCACGGCATGCCTGGCAAGCTGCTCGTGTAGTATTTTATATGCCAAATACCAGTAACATTTATATTGGGTCATTCCCGTGACCTAATATAATGGTTTGAGGCTCTTTATGTTCCTGGAGAAAGCAGATGCCTTTGGATTCTACTAACATGAATCAGGACATATAGAGATGTTACTGGTGCCCGCTCTAGCAAATAGATGACTAACGGGAAGATAGTGATAGTGATAGTGATATTAGACACTTACCTATTCTTAGCAGGAAAAAAAATAGACTTCAAGAGGTTAAAGTTGAACCATACAATCAATCTAGCTACTGATCTTTATTTTTTTCCCAAATTTTATTACACCACTTATAGACGTACAATTGCAAGATGCTCATGTAGAGTTTTGGTTCTACAGTATTCCAACACCCATCCCCTCCACCCAAACTTATCTCCAATCACCAATGTCCCCACCTCCCTCCCCCCCACCCACACCCCAATACCTGGCGGGTTCTGTATGTCTCCCTCTCTCCTCTCTATCTCTCCATCCCGCCAAACTTTCCTGCACATGGTAGAATGCAGTACACTAAAGGACACAACTGTTTCCACTAGCTTGATGGACCACACAGTCGCAAATGGTTGCGCAACTTAGGGGGCCTCATGGTCAGCCTCTGGACAGCGAAGGTGGTGGCTAGTGTGGTGGACCAGTCTCACCGAGCTGCTTCCCGGAACCCCCAGAGGTGATGGGCCCACTCCCAAAACCCATCTGTGCTCCTGGGAGCCCCAGGGTCAGCTGAGCCTGGGGAAAGTGGAGTTCCAGCTTCCCCAGCCGCATTTGAGACTGCATGCTATGGCTGGTCGCCCCAGGGCAGCTCCTGGGCAGGGCCACCAAGCTCGACAAAATGGAGGGGGGGAAGGGCCGACCCCTGACTCCATCTGATGACTTCTCAGTGATTCCCGCTTCTGGGAGAGGCCTACCTGGCTCAAACTGGTTTTGCTCTGTTATTCTGGTCTTGAGGTAGCATCCCAGCATCCTGACAGTGAAGGTCGTGGCTAGTATGGTGGGCGAGTCTCATCCGGCTGCTTCCGGGACTCCCCAGAGGTGATGGGCCCACTAGCTACTGATCTTTAAAGAAGAAAAATGGAAATAGTAGATGGGGATACAGTAGGTCTAATATCTGATACTGAAATATGAACACATATATATGTATGTCTGAATATATATTTGAGATAAATGCATATATATATATATAAATTTATATTATCTTAGGTATAATAGTATTGATAAATTGATAAAAGGTGCAAAGACTAAGCAACTTCTTCAAATTGAAACATTAAAGGACTCAGTGACTTTATGTAGTCTCCTATGGAGTGGCCAGTAAATGGAGGGGTTAGAGTCCCCTCTGAAGAAGCCAGTAGGGAAGGCCAATGCATGAGGTGTTAGAGTCCCCTCTGGAGGAACAGAAAAATCATGGAAAAAGTTTTGCCAAGGAACCATCCTGTTTTAGTTTTTTCTTCTTTCATAGGTTGCTGCCAGTACACCAAAATTATAGGAAACTGCCTCTATACCCATAGAGTCCCCCTTGGGTTGCTTGTTAAAACGCTGAAAGAACCTCCAAGTAGGTAGCCTAAGCAAGAGTGTCTTAAGGTTCTTTGTAATAACATGTGGCCTGAGTATATAGCTAATATCCAAGTCTTCATAGCATTGTACCAGGCTTTGAAAAAAAAAAGAAACTGTCAGATTTGCTGCATGAGCATGTCTCGGGAATAAAGGAACCAGAACAAGACCCCACATCAACAGCACAGTCTGGAGCCCCAGAGGCTCCATGTTGCCTTCAACTCCATTGGCACCTGTGGAGCCTGCAAAAGCTCCCCAGGAGACTGGGGCTGCTACTGCTGCTGAGACGCTCCCTTCATAGGGTCACTTCAGGCAGCTCAGGCTTCACCTCATAGATCGATGCTTGCTTCCCTAGAGGAGAACAGCTCAGCAAAAGATACTTGTAGGGAAGCCTACTGTGCCCACTGCGGTCTAAGGCAGCTCAAGAGTGCAGCTCTCCCCTAGAAGGGACTAGTGTAGCAGGGTGTACTTGGAGAAGAATTTGTAGCAGACTGGAAAGAGCTCAGGCATCTATCTCTTCCCCGAAGTCAGAACAGCAGGGTGCACTCAGAGCAGAGCCTCTTATCATCCCAACCCTGCTAGACCCACCCAGTTCCTTAAGAAAAATGGTGGGTGAAGGTAGATGCAGGAAGAGTGAAGGCCCATGAGCCCTTCTCAATGAGTGAGCTTTACTGATGCAGGCAGCAACTAGGGACATTTATTTATTTATTTTTTTTTTTGGGTCACACCTGGCAATGCTCAGATATTACTCCTGGCTCTTTGCTTGACCATATGGGATGCCAGGGACCGAAACTGGGTCAGCTGCATGTAAGGCAAATGCCCTACCCATTTTGCTATGTCTCTGGCCCCAGTAAAAGTTTTTACAGACAGTGGGCTTTAGGTCTGGAACCCCAGACTAGCCTAGGGGCCTGTTGCTGGAGGAAAAGGAAAAGAGTGAACCACTTTAATATTCAAGCAGCTAGGAATGCTCCTTTGAATTTAGTAGCTTCTGAACATGAAGAATTGGATAAAAATGTGGGAAATAATTAACAGCAATCAGATTTTTCATACTTTGTTGCTAATCTACATGCTCTTATTGAGATAGCTTTAATGTATGTGAACATTGTCTCCAGGTATCAACCTAGTCTTGAACTGAAGAGAGACTTATTCACAAATGTGAAATCTTTACTGTTTCTTGGTAGTAATCTTTTGAGTATTTTAACTTTGCATTATTTATGTTTTCCTAGTAAATTGGAATTCTAAAGATAAAATTTTAAATGTTTTCTGGATAATTCTTAATATAAAGTGAGGTTTTACCAAGTGTATATTTAAAGAACTTTAATTGGGAGCATCTCATCCTCTTAAATATCTATGGAGCTGATTTAATGCTTTAAAGTAGTTTTCTATGCTAGATGAGAATATAATTAGCAAATTGTTTCCAAACTTGGAAATTCAGCCTATATTAAGCTCTGTGAAATAAGGAAGTTAAACATGTACCATATTACTATAAGGTGTCTAGATAATGTATTTTAAGTAATAGAAAGATAATGGATGGAGATGTCAGTGGGAAGAAGGAAAGGATCCTGTTAAAGTGAAGCTGGTTTTGAAAAAAAATAAGGAAAGTTACAGGACAGAATGAACGTAAAGTAATGTGTATAAAGTCTGAGGATGTTAAGGAAAGAAACTATAAAACTCTTATCGAAGAACTGTACTAGTAACTTTTTGGTGAAATTTATGGAAACGATACTAGACAGATGGTAGGGACTTCTGTTACAGTGCTCTTAAAAATTGGGAATCAAGGGGCCGGAGTGATAGTCCAGTGGGTAGGGTGTTTGCCTTGCACGTGGCCAGCCTGTGCCAGCCTGGGTTCGATCCCCGGCATCCCATATGGTCCCCCAAGCACAGCCAGGAGTAATTCCTGAGTGCAGAGCCAGAAGAAACTCCTGAGCATTGCCGGGTGTGACCCAAAAAAAGCAAAAAAAAATTCGGAATCAAGGTTTTGACATGGGATTAAATGAATTATACCTGATATTGTAAAACTGTCTGCTCTATTCTTCAGATCTTTATGCTTCTTTTGAGTAGAACCATCAGCAACTTGGTATACTGCTCTTCATTGTGAGTAAAATGAAATATATGGTTTTTTCTTTCTTTGCACCTTCAGTACATTTTTGAATTTTCATGGCACTGTGTTGATTTACATAAATCCAGACAAAATATTTCCTCTCTGCAGTAGGCTCTACACCTCATGCAGACAGGAAAGTCAGTTATGGGACCCCAAGGCCCTCATCCCAGTAAAACAGGAGTCAAATGGATTGGTCTAAATGACAGGAGCAAGTAGTTACAACAGGTACAGTTACAAGTACCCTATAAACCTCAGGGAAGCCTAGAGGCAGCCAGCTCAAGGAAAACCGAAAATCATATGTGCTGTGGAGAATGAGGAGTCTGTTGATTATGGTGACTGACAACTGCTTGGGCCATACAGCATGGAAGGCTGCTGCAGTAGGGAATGGCTTCAACCCCAAAGAGGGATGTGGTCACTCTGCTCTTGAAAACCTGGTGAAAGAGGTCCGAGGCCACTTGTAGCTCATCGTGGAACCTGATCTTCATGTTATGGCCAGGTCTGGGGTAATCCTGATATGACAGTTACGGACATTAAAATACTATCATTGGTGTTGCCTGCTCTGTCTTAGCCAATACTCAGGACTTCTTAGTAGTAATGGGGTACCCTAAGTGGAGAGTTCTCCAATCTTGCTGTATTTATGCAAAAGAACAAGTCAGGTTTATTAAGTCATTTGGCAAGTTTAAAGTGAAGGTGGAGAGAAAACGATGTTTCTATAACGTTTGTATAGATCAAATTCTAGCTCTACAAAATATAATTGAATAAATGTGTCCAAATAGGCCTGGTTTATTTATTTTATTTATTTATTTTTTTTTGGGTCACACCCGGGCAATGCTCAGGGGTTTCTACTGGCTCTGCACTCAGGAATTACTACTGGTGGTGCTCGGGCGACCATATGGGATGCTGGGGATCGAACCCGGGCCGGCATGGGCTGGCCACATGCAAGGCAAATGCCCTACATGCTGGGCTATCACTCTGGACCCAAAATAGGCCTGGTTTAAAAGGTACCCCTTGGGTAATACAAATAGAACTTGTTTTACTTACTGCAGATAATCAGTATAGTCTAGAAAATAACTCAAGTTATATATGCTAATATAAATCTGACCAGGAACATCAGATAAAAGGCAGGCATGCTCTTAAGTATCTGATAGGCTAAGGGTCTTAAAGTTAGCATCCAAATTGGTTAAGTTTTCATTCTTAGTCTATGAGCATGCACCGTAATTTAGAGAGAATAGGATTCTAACAGCTTTTACCAGCTTTTCTTGAGCCATCATGGTACCAATACCTTATCCAGTGAATATTCCCTCTAAGCCAGAATATGGTGCTGAAGAGGAACAATGGGTATTGGATTTATAGCATTAGTGAATAACTCTGTCAGGGACGGTCAGGGACGCTGTCTCGTTTGCCAAGGTATCGAAAATCAGATGGGCTGGACATGTAATGCGATTTGGAGACAACCACTGGACTAGAGCCATTATTGACTGGATCCCACAGGATGTCAAAAGATCACGTGGCTGCCCACCTACAAGATGGTCAGCCTTCTTCGTCAAGACCCTGAACGAATGGTTTGAGGCTCTTCATATTTCTGAAGCAAACAGATGCCATTGGGCTACACTGGCACGTGATAGGGTCAAATGGAGGTGTTACTGGCGCCCGCTCAAGCAAATCGATGAATAACGGGATGTCAAATGATCAAGTGATCAAGTGAATAACAATTGTCCATGGAAGGTACTGAGCAGGACAGTTAAGAGTAGCTTAGAACTGTGTTTATGTGCCAAAAATAAATGTTAAGGATTGGCAACTTGATTTCATGCAAATACTCAAATGTTCAGAGCATAGTTATCTGTTGGTTCCTAGTGACACCTTCAGTGGCTTTTCTTTTTCTTTTTTTTTTTTTTGGGGGCACACCCGGCGATGCTCAGGGGGTTTCTCCTGGCTCTGCACTCAGGAATTACTCCTGGCGGTGCTCAGGGGACCATATGGGATGCTGGGGATCAAACCTGGGCCGGCATGGGCCTAAGTGTGCAAGGCAAATGCCCTACCTGCTGGGCTATCACTCCGGCCCTTCAGTGGCTTTTCTATGTTGTACAAAAAGCCAGAGTGGTGGCTTGGTGTTTCTATTACAAAAAATCTGGACACAGTATGTTTGCTTCAGTTTGTTACCTTAATACTTGTGTTTCCTAAAACAGCAGACCATTCTGCCCTCACTAGGGCAAAGAGGGACAGTTTTACTCCTTCAGGGTCTAATCTTTCAGAGCAATTTTCCTTAGCCTAATTGATCTGTTCTTTGTCTTGTAGATGATGTGTTCGGTATTGCTGGGAAGCGAAGTTCCCCTGAATGGAAGGTAGAAGGGAACTTCCTTTCTTCCTCCGGATGAAGACTCAGGAATCTGATGAGGTTTTAAAATGCTCTACTTCATGTCCATCCATTTGCAGGTAAATTTCATAATTTCATCTTTTCTGACGGCTGCATAGTATTCCATAGTGTAGATGTACCACAGTTTCTTTAGCCAGTCCTCTGTTCTCGGGCATTTAGGTTGTTTCCAGATTCTAGCTATTGTGAACAGAGCAGAGATGAACAAAGAAGTATAGATAGGGTTTCTGCTATGTATTTTTCGGTCTCTCGAGTATATTCACAGGAGTACTATTGCTGGATCAAATGGGAACTCAATATCGTTATTCGGAGGAATGCCCATATTGTTTTCCAAAAGGGCTGGACCAGTCGGCACTCCCACCAACACTGGATGAGAGTCTCTTTTTCCCCATATCCACGATAGCACCAGTTGTTCTTGCTGTTTTGGATGTGTGCCAGTCTCTGTGGTGTGAGATGGTACCTCATTGTTGTTTTGATTTGTATCTCCCTGATGATTAAAGATGAAGAGCACTTTTTCATATGAATTTTGGCCATTCGAATTTCTTCTTTTTGGAAGCTTGTGCTCATTTCTTCTCCCCATTTTTTGATTGGGTTGGCTGCTTTTTTTTTCTTGTGAAAGGCTACCAGTGCCTGATATATCCTGAATATTAACCCCTTGTCAGATGGGTATTGGGTGAATATCCATTCCCATTCTGGGGATTGTCTTTGTATCTTGGTCACCACTTCTTTTGAGGTGTAGAAGCTTTTCAATTTTATATAATCTCATTTGTTTATCTTTGCTTCATTTGCTTGGTCAGTGGTGTGTTGTCTTTAAAGATACTTTTAGTTTCCATGCCATGGAGCGTTTCTCTTATGTTTTCTTCGATGTACCTTATAGATTCATGTCTGATGTTGATATCTATAATGCATTTTGATCTGACTTTTGTGCATGGTGTTAGAAGGAGGTCTAAGTTCATTTGTTTACATGTAGCTGCCCAGTTTTCCCAGCACCATTTGTTGAAGAGACTTTCTTTGCTCCACTTAATATTTTTTGCTCCTTTATAGAAGATTAAGTGATTGTATATTTGAGAGTGTGTTTCAGGATATTCAGTTCTATTCCATATGTCTTTGGGATCTGTTTCTATACCAATACCACACTGTCTTAATTACAACTGCTCTGTAGTAGAGCTTGAGGTTGGGGGAAAGTGATACCTCCCATCTTCTTTTTCCCAAGGATTGCTTTAGCTATTCGTGGGGGGGTTTATTGTTCCATACAAATTTCAGGAGTGTTTGTTCAATTTCTTTGAAGAACAACATGGGTATCTTTATAGGGACCACATTGAATCTGTATAAAGCTATAGGGAGTATTACCAGTTTGATAATGTTAATCCTTCCAATCAATGAGCAGGGAATGTGTCTCCATTTCCTCAGGTTCTCTCTTATTTCATGAAGTAATGTTTTGTAGTTTTCTTTGTAGAGATCCTATACATTCTTTGTCAAAATGATTCCTAGGTATTTGATTTTCTGCAGCACAATTGTGAATGGGATAGTTTCTTTAATGTCCCTTTCTTCTCTTTCGCTGTTTGCATATAGGAAGGCCATTGACTTTTGGGTATTGATTTTGTACCCTGCCACTCTACTATAGGAATGTATTATTTCTAGGAGCCTCTTGGTAGAGAGTGTTGGAGTTTTCCAGATATAATATCATGTCATCAGCAAATAGTGACAACTTGGCTTCTTCCCTTCCTATCTGGATGCCCTTAATGTCTTTTTTCTTCCCTGATTGCTATGGCAAGTGCTTCCAGTACTATATTGAATAGAAGTGGTGAGAGTGGGCAGCCTTGTCTTGTCCCTGATCTTAAGGGGAAGGCTTTCAGTTTTTCCCCATTGAGAATGATGCTCGCTGTGGGCTTGTAGTAGATGGCCTGGATTATATTGAGGAAAGTTCCTTTAATCCCAATTTTACAAAAAGCTTTTATCATGAACGGGTGTTGAATCTTGTCAAATGCCTTCTCTGAATCTATTGATATGATCATATGGTTTTTATTTTTCTTTTAGTTGATATGAGGTATTATGTTGATTGATTTGTGGATGTTGAACCATCCTTGCATTCCCGGGATGAATCCCACTTGGTCATGGTGTATAATCTTTTTGATGACTCTTTGGATTCTATTTGCTAGTACTTTGTTGAAGATCTTAGCATCTGTGTTCATCAGGGAGATTGGTCTGTACTTTTCCTTTTTTGTGACATCTCTGTTTGCTTTGGGTATCAGGGTGATATGTGCCTCGTAAAAGCTATTTGGGAGTGTTTCTGTTTCTTCAATTTGCCGGATGAGCTTGAAAAGAATTGGGAGTAGGTCCTCTTTAAAGGTTTTGTAGAATTCACTGGTGAATCCATCTGGATCTGGGCTTTTACGTTTGGGGAGACTTTTGAATACCGATTCCATCTCCTCGATGGAGATAGATTTGTTGAGGCATTCCAAATATTCTTGTTGCAGACTTGGGAGACTATAGGAATTCAGGTGAGTGAAATTAGTCAGAAGGAAAAGGACAGATATAGAATGACTGCATTTATTAATAGGATATAAATAGATACCAGTGTTTTACTAAGTGTGGGAAATGGTAATGGCACACTAAAACTCACCATTGAATATACACAAAGAGAATTAAGTGATAGACTCTAAATATCTACAGGGCTAGCCACAATGTGTAAAAAGAAGAGGGAGAGAGATGCAGAGACAGAGAGAGAGAGAGAGAGAGAGAGAGAGAGACAGAGAAAGAGAGGAAACGGGAGTACCTAGCTATTGAGGCAGCCTGTGGGTGGGCAGGAAGGTGTGGGGTACATTGGTGGTTGGAAATGGGGCACTGGTGATGGGATGGGTGCTGGAATACTGTATTACCAAGAACCAATTATAAACACCTTTGTAATTGTATGTCTAGCGGTGCTATAATAAAAAATTTTAAAAAATAAAATACTTTACTTATCACAGGTTCAGTCATACAAATTAGCAATAGAAAAACCCTGTGCTAGGATTCCCGACTGGAACCCCAGCCACATGTAGGTCAAGATGGCAGCCACCACGTGTTAAGGCCCTGTAAAGAGGAGGCAAAGACAAGACTCCCAAGAAGAGTACAAGCCCCAAAAAGAGCCCAGAAAGAGAGAGCCCAAAAAGAGAGCCCAGAGAGAGAGAGAGAGAGAGAGAGAGAGAGAGAAAGAGAGAGAGAGAGAGAGAGAGAGAGAGAGAGAGAGAGAGAGAGAGAGAAGAAGCAGGCTGGTTTTATACCCCTGCAACTCCAGACCTCCCACTATTATGGGAAGCAGGAAGGGTCAAATGCCCTTAGGTAATTTCTCCCAGTGCCTCACCTAGGCCCTATTATATGCTAATATTTTGAGCCAAGATCTGCCTGGAAATGCCTTTATAGGGTAGATAAGGGGGTTTCTGAGATGGCATGTCTCCCGTACCAAAGACTATACTAATGCCAGTTAAATAGTTCTCCAAGCTTTCACAAGAGTCTCTTCTACTGCATGGTAGTTTTGTATTTTAGTTGCCTTTGAGTTATCAGCGAGCCGTGCTTGCTTGCTTAGAGGCAAACAGCATTTCTCTCTGGTCTAATTACTTAGAGATCCAACGTGGTCAGGCAAATATGCTGGTAAGATCTAGCTAGTCCCAAAATGATTGTGGTAGCATGAGAGAATATTTATACCAGCCAGTACAGAATACATGGACAGATAAACTGCCACATTTAAACTACCCCCTGTCTACAAAGTGATCTGCAGGAGGCAATCCAGGGAAGATGAAGAAGCTTTTAGACTTTTTAAGTGTTCTGCAACAATGATGCAGAACAAAAACCAAATTTTCATTAATTGCCTGGGCCCCATTAAAACTAAGGTAGTAAGGAGGTTCCATACAGAAGTCAGACCTTCAGACCAGTTTGCCTTAAATATTTTAGGGGGATTGATGTAAGCAGACAGACAGGTGGTGGGCAGGGGGACCAACATGGGAATTCATGGCAGTAAATTCTTACCCAAAGGCTGTCCAGAGACAACTTTTGGAACCAGTAACTAAGACTTGATGAGACTCATTAACCAACAACAAACCCTGAGGGAGCTGGATCAACCTTTCTCTGCCCAGCCCTTAATCTATCCAAATACTTTCCATGATGGAAGATCCAGCAGAAACAGAGATCAAGTAAAGGAGATTTTTCAAAGAAGACCACTCCCAAAGTCTACTCCCCTTGGGAACAGCCCTAGCAAGGGACTTTAACATACTTGAGGCCCCATATGGGAGTAGCTTGGGAAGAAATCTATAAAAGCCATCGTGACCAAAGGATGGCACACATATGCTGCCTGAGCCATGTGCTGCTTGAGCCCACATGGCCAAGCACATGTGTTGCCCGCATCTCCCCTCTTGAGATGTGTACTCTCTCTCTCTCTCTCACTTTCCTTTCTCCTTCCCCATCCTAAAACTCCATAATAAAATCTGTTTTACTTCCCTGCTCATATACTCCTGAAAATTCTTTTTCTGGGGGGAAGACAAGAACCCTGAGGAAACCATGGGTAAGGCCTAGGACTGGCTTGCCTTTTATCAGTCTTAAGCCTGCCCAGCGGGTCCAGGCGGCAGAGGTGGCTGGGGTTAAAGCAACCATCTCTCTCCCCTTCCCACTTCACATAAGCCACCCGTGGTGCCCATCTACATCATCACTCCATTTGAAAAAAAAACCTGGAAATAGGAATGATTATGAAAGTCATAAATAATTTATTAAAATATTTGACACCACATGTACTGGAATAATGCTATGTGTATCAGCAATGTTATTAAAAACTTCCACAATGTGTCAGGTACAATGCTAAAAGTTTTACATTTATACTTCAATCTTTGTAAAAGATCTAGAAAAGAAGATATAATAAAAATCCCATTTTTCTAAGTTTCAATGTAAACATAAATGGATTGAAAAGTTCATATATTTAAAAGTTTCAGTTATGGATTTTGTTATTCAAAGGCAATAGAAGCTGAGATCATCTAAGAACTGAGCTTACTGAGTTTCTGACTTAGAAACTGAGTTTCTGAGGATCAAGAAATATGGTGGGATGGGGATGTATGGCAGGGGGTCAATGAAGCAAAGGTGTCGGGGATTAGATGTTCTCTTACAGGATACAGTGTTGGAATATTATATGCATACAACCCTAACATTAACACCATTGCAAAGCATAGCAGCTAAAATAAAATTAAAAGAAAGACCAAAAAAAGTATGCTGCAATTAGATATCAAATGATTTTCATAACTTGTTTTTAAGTAGTTGCTTTATTTCCTTTTTTAATTATATTTTTGCTTTTTGAGCCAGACCTGGTAGTGCTCCAGGCTTACTCTTGGCTCTGTACTCATGGTATTACATACTTAGCAATGCTTAATGCTTGTTTATAGCTCTATGCTTAGGTATCACTCCTGTCATAATTTGGTTCTATATGTGATGATATGGACTGAATAAAAGTCACTGTTAGCAATAGAAGCATTTTACCAGCTGTATTATTGTAATATCCTCCCCCCCATTCCTCCACCTGCATGCCAGCAACCCCGGAAGAGAGACACTCCAGACCCACAGCTCCGCCAGCAGCACCGGAAGAGAGACACTCCAGACCCAACCACTCCAGACCCATAGGTGAACTGCACATCCCCACGTGGAAGTAGCCCATGGAGCTCCAGATCGCAGAAAAGGGCTGGGCCAGACCCTGGCCAAGTCCAACATAGCTCCAAAGTTTTGCTCACACGTGCGGGGAGGGCCATGCAGGCCAGACTTGGAGCAGGGATTTGGGCTCCTTGTCCCATTCCTCCACATCCTTGCCAGCAACCCCCAGAAGAGAGACACTCCAGACCTACACCTTCATTGGCACATGGCCACGGAGAGGCCATGCAATCATCTTAGATAGTACTGGATGTTAGGATCAGGTCCTTCCCAGGATCTTTTCACATTTATAATCTGTGTATAGTTCTAGGCAGGTTCTATCTGTGGCCCGTCATCCCAGTGAGCCTAGCAAGAAACCAGAGGAAACCCCACATATTGAGGTCAGTCATTCTCAGCATCCAGACTCCATAGCTTCTCAGAGCTTCACCGAAAAGAAAAGCTGATCATTCCCTGTTGAGTTTCATTAATAAATGCTCGAGATGAGAGCCTTCTACTGAGCGTATACCACCTACACGGCAGAGCCTGGGGAAGCTAACCTGTAGTATTTGCTATGCCAAAACCCAGTAACAATTATGGACCACTTTACCACAACCTGAAGGATTGGTTTGAGGCTCGACCTATTCCTGGAGAAGCAGAAGATGCCCTTGGGTTACACTTACTTGCAACAGGATATATGGAGATCTTACTGGTGCCTGCTCCAGAAAATCGATGAACAACGGAATGACAACTGATACAAGTGATACAAGTGATTATCGTAATAACTGGTTTCCATTATTATTTTTTTAAATATTAATGTTTGGGTCAATTTAACTTAATTTGATTTTTAATTATTCCTTTGGTTTCACTATGGTTATATACTAGTTATTAGTAGATCTATTTCTGAACTTCCTGTTCCATATTTGCAGCTCACCGAAGGGCATTTTTTGTTCATCATTTCTATCACACACACGTCCCTCTGTATTCATCACAAGGTTGTGTAGATATTTTGGACTGCTTACTTTTTTTGAATATGTTACCAAACTTTCTAAATGTTGTCAGGCCTATAGCACAGTGGTAGAACACTGGAGAAAGAAGTCATTTAAGGTGTGATTTGTTTTTCTTAGATCCAACTAATTTTACTCTAAATGACACTGATTAATTTTCAAACCAAATTTCCCCATATAAAAATCTCTATGTAAAGAGAGCCAGTTTGTTAATTTTTGTGATGGCATTAGTCTTAAAAACAATTAGTAACCAAAAAAATATGAATATGAAAATAGTGCGTTACTTGAAAATACTGTGTTATGCTTGGTGATTATTAACTGAAAAAGTTCTTCATCTGAAACTCCCTTTCCTTAGTATTTGCTCTTTTCCCACACATAACCTGTGATTAAAATACAATCTCTCTCTCTTTTTAGATTTATCCCAAACTAGAGGTAAATTAGGCCCTGGGTCTCTGGCAGGGAGGGGACTTGTTTTATCCCTATCCTACTAAGGATTTAGAGCTCTGGGCCCAGTGGCTCCTAGCCATACCTGAAATAATTCAGTTTCCAGTGTCTCCACTTTTCTTTTGTTACAGAGTAAATGGGATAAAAGCAGAGTGAAAGTTTATGTGGTCTGATCTTTCTATGACATTTTTATAATTAAGTTTTGATATAAAATTATTATGTGAAATTGATGTAGGCAGGCAGACAAGGGTGGTCACCATGGCAATGAACTTTAGCCCTTAGACTGTCCAGAGCAAACTTTTGAAACTAGAACCCAAGACTTGATAAGACCTTCATCAACAATAGACCCTGAGGGAGCTGCATCAACCTTTCTCTGCCCAGCCCTTAATCCAGTTACATTCCAGCAGGAACAATGGTCATGAAAAGGAGATTTTAAAGAAGACCACTCCCAAAATCTACTCCCTTGGCAACAGCACTAGCAACGGACTTTAACATAGATTGAAACCCCATATGGGAGTTGCTTGGGAAGAAATCTATAGAAGACATCCTGACCAAAAGACTGCATGTAGATGCTGCTGGAGCCCATGTGCTGCTAGAGCCCACATGGCCGAGCCCATGTGTACGCAGCGTCTCCTCTCTTAAGATATGCACTCTCTCTCTCTCTCTCACTTTCCCTCCTCCTGCCCCTACCTAAATCCTCCGTAATAAAATCTGTTTTACTTCACTGCTCTTTTGAGCCTGAGAATTGTTTTTTCTATGAGGAAGACAAGAACTCTGAGGATACCCTGGGCAAGCCCTAAGACTGATGTTCCTTTCCTGCAGAGAGTAATTCCTCTCTCTGGGAGTCCATGGCTCCCTGAGATATCTCGGGTGGTGGGAATCAGCGCCCGTGCCTAGAGATCAAGTAGACATCAGGTGTGGCTTGACGGCCACTTTGTGGGGCTGGTGGGGCTAGGGCCCACGCTGTGCTGGGGCTTGTTGCAAACTTCATCATTCCTAGCCGGCTCAGCATGTTCCATGCAGCAGAGATGGCTGGGGAGAAAGTGACCATCTCTCATTCCTGCCTCACAGAAGCCACCTGTGGGTCCTGCCTACATCAAAATGTTACATTCCAGAAGAATCAAATGATCAAATCATTATTATATGTTGTAATTTGAATGTTCTTTTTCTTGTCTCCTTTCGCCACACCTGGTTGTGCTCAGGGTTTACTCTCAGATGTACACTTCATAGAAATTCCTAGCAATGCAAATGGAATCCTTATCAGGCACTGGGGATTTAACCCAAGTTTACAGTGTTCAAAACAAGCACCCCTAACTGCTGTATTGTTTCTCTGTCTTTCAATTTTCTTTTCTTCAAGTAACTGCAAGATTGATGGCAGAAGGGTCCTCGTGGATGTGGAGGCGGGGACTGCACCGTGAAGGCTGGAGGCCCAGGGGGCTAGGTGAGCACAGCTTCCGCTGGAGAAATAGTGAGTCCTGACTGCACACACTTGCCAGTGTCTCCTCTTCCCACCTGTCCCTTCATCAGCCCTTGGTGTCTGCTGCAGCTCGGCTCCTGTCTCCCTTGTGCTTTCTCTCCTTCCCTTCCTTTCCCCCTCCTCCCTTCTCTTCTTTCTACACCCTTCTTTGCTGGGTCTTCATTTTTTTTTTTTAATTATACCTTTTTGTGTCTTTCTCTCTCTCAGCATTCTTCGCACAGTCATGGAGGTGCTGAACCAGTCGGTTGTATTCTTCATTGATGTCGTCAATGATGGTATCTTCACATGTTGCTGTAATGGTGCCAAAGAGTTCCCAGTTGGTGGTCGTTCTGGGAGTTCTCTTCTTAAACTTTGCAGCCTCTTCTCACCATTGCGTGAAGTAGAATTTTTGCACGAAGGAGACGGTGGTCTGATCCTGTTTGGAACTTGGGGACGACAGCAACATCGGTCAGACAAAACCGTCGATTGAAGATGATGTGGTCAGTTTTATTGTGGAACTGTTCACCAGGAGATTCCCATGTCCAACGTTTCGCTTCAGCCTTCTGGAACTGTGAGTTCCCATGAATGGTCTTGGTGGACATGATAAACTCAGATAGTCTCTCACTCTGTTCATTCCATTCTAGGTCATGTGTCCCAATGTGGAGTTCTTCAGCCGATCTTCTCAGTCCTATTTTGGCATTAAAATCACCGACTATGATCTTGTAGAATGTGTGATCCTTTTTATAGAACTCCTCCAGTTCCATGTAGAATTTCTCAATTTCATCTACCTTGTATGTGGGTGTTGGTGCGTAGACAACAAAGATAGAAATTGCTGGCAGTGGGCCACATCTCTATGCGATTTGGAGACTTCCGCTGGACTAGAGCTGTTACGGACTGGATCCCATGGGATAGCAAAAGATCAAGTGGCTGCCCACCTACAAGATGGTCAGACTTCCTTGTCAAGACCCTGAAGGAATGGTTTGAGGCTCTTCATATTCCAGAATCAACCAGATGCCATTGGGCTACATTGGCACATGATAGGGTCCAATGGAAATGTTACTGGTGCCCGCTTGACCAAATCGATGTATAACAGGATTCAAGTGATCAAGTGATCAATTATACCATAGTGCACATCTCCACATGGCAGAGCCTGGCAAGTGACCTGTGTCATATTTGATATGCCAAAACCAGTAACAGTTATAGACCTCATTCCCATGACCTGAAGGAATAGTTTGAGGCTCTTCATGTTCCTTGTGCAAGCTGATGCCCTTGAGCTACAGTAGCATGTGACAGGAAGTATGGAGATGTTACTGGTGCCTGCTCGAACAATTCAATGAACAATGAGAAGACAAGTGACAAGTGACAAGTCTCTAGTAAATACTTTTTTAAGACTCTTTTGATAATGAAGTAACATTTCTTTAACTATTGCTGTTTTTATATTGAAATATTACCACTCTGAAACATTTTATTAGTTTCAGGCATGCATCATAATCAGTAAATATGATATATATTAAAAATGGATTACCACAATATTTAGTACAGGATATACCACTACTGTGTATACTGATCTTGTTTTATTATTTCATGTGTATCAATAATATGCATTATATTCAAATAATGATTTACATTTCAAAAAACACATTCATTATTTACAATTAGTTAGAATTAAAGTCATTGATTAATTATATGTTGTCTCATTTTACTTACTAGTCTTCCTATTTCTCAATTTTGTAAGAATGTCTAATCCCAAATTTAAGTTTTTATTTTGCCCTCGAGAGAGTTGCAGACATCTTAACAGAGACTTAAAATGAAGGAAATTTCTGCTTTTAGCTATATTTTATTAAATGTCTTTTATTATGCCATGTTCACTTGTATCACTTGTCTTCTCATTGTTCATCAATTTGCTCGAGCAGGCTCCAGTAACATATCCTACATCCTGACGTGAGTTAATGTAGCCCAAGGGCATCTGCTTGCTCCAGGAACATGAAGTGCCTCAAACCATTCCTTCAGGTTGCTGGTTTTCAGCATATCAAATACAACATGGGTAGCTTGTCAGGCTCTGCCATGTGAGTGATACACTCTCAGTAGTAGGCTCTCATCTCGTGCATTTACTGATGAATTGGAACAGGGAAAGATCAGTATTTCTCTTGGGTGGAGCTCTGAGGAGCTGTGTAGTCAGGTTGTTGAGAATTACTGACTCAAGGTGTGGTGGTTCCTCTGGTTTCTTATTAGGCTCTACTGGGATGATTGATGGTCCAGGGCTAAAACCCACCTAGAATGTATACAGTGTATTAATGTGAAAGATCCTGGGAAGCGCCTGCTCATACTTCCACTATTGTCTAAGACTGCCGTGTGGCTGCTCCATAGCCGTGCGCCAGTGCAGCTGTGGGTCTGGCTGTCTTTATTCAGGTGTTGCTGGCTGTGAAAGCTGGGAGCTGTCAGCCAGGCCCACCAACATGGAGGTGGAAGAATGGGAGAAGGAGCCCAAATCCCTGTACCAAGTCCAGCCAGCCTGACCCCCCGCATGTGTGAGAAAACCTAAGAGCTATATTGGACTCGGCCAGAGGGTGGCTGTCATTTTCTACCCTCCAGAACTCCATGGGCTGCTCCACATGGGGCTGAGTGGTGCAGCTGTGTGTCTGGAGTGTCCCAGATCAATTAACTAATTAATTATTAGTAACAAAAATATTATTATAAGAAATTTAGAGAAGTGAAGAGAGAGAGTGAGTGAGAGAGAAAGAGAGAGAGAGCTGTGTTCAAGAGAGATCAGCATTTTTCCAGAATGGTAAAAGTTATATATAATTTCACCAAATTTATCTGCATACATCAAAATTCTGCCCCTGAGGTATTGCAGGTGTGGCTGCAATATGCAATGCGGGTGCATCAGCAGGTGGCACACAGGAGACAGGCTTGTCTATACCCAGGGCTCTGTTCCATGGGCCCTGGATGGTGGAGGGTTGATGGCCTGACATAGAAAAAGACTGGGTTCTCTGAAATGAACCCAGAGCCACGGCAGAGCCTGGCAAGCTACCAATGGTGTATTTGATATACCAAAGACAGTAACAATAATGGACCTCATTCCCAATGAGTGAAGATGTTACTGGTGCCCATTTGAGCAAATCGATAAACAATGGGAAGACAAGTGAAAAGTGACAAGTGATATCAAAATTAATCTGGAGTTTCTCACTTGGAAACCCAAGCACTATTAATGCTCCTTTTAGATTCTTTTTTCTTGTTTGAGGGTCACATTCAGTGTTATGTGATTATCAGTGATACTCCTGGCTCTGCAGTCAGAAATCACTCCTAGCCATTCTGAGTGATAATGTGAATGCCCAGAATTATTCCAGCATAGCTGCCTGCAAGGTAGGCAAGGTTTTACCTCTTGTAGTTTTGCTCAGAGTCTTCCTTTATATTCTGATCTCAACCTTTCATTTTTTTAGCATCTCCTTTTCTGAAGGATCACTCTTCTTTTTCAGGTGGGGGTCTCCCTTTTCTTTCTTTTTTTTCAAGGAACTCAGGATTTGCTTCCCACAAAGATTTGTTCTCCATGCCTTTGGGCTATTTTAAGGCAGAACAGTTTATTTGAAAGCTTTATTATTTCTACAGAACTCATTAATAGGTTTTCCCCACTGTCTCCTTGTATCAGCTATTTTCTCAATTAAGTAAAATTTAATAAAAGGTTGCACATTATAGTTCACTTACTTCATCAAAATAATCTGAAAATAATTTCATATTTCTACAAGAAAGTTAGAAAACTGAGATTTGGAACTTAAAATCTAGAAAACTAAGTGGAGTATGAACACAAGCATCTGAAAATTAAGAGTGCTATGATAGTGAGATATAAATATAAGGACCCAGACCATTCAAGTGATAACTTATTTATAAGAGGTAGAACCTATGAGAAGAGAGTCAGGAAAAAAAGAAAAGATAAGCACAGACCAATAAATAAGACCTGGGCACCACTTGGTGTTGCCTAAAATCAAAACAAAGCCAAAGTAGTTTTGGTACTTTTTGGTACATTTTAATTCTCCAATATACATATGCCTGCATATATTTAGGAATTCTATTTCTGCAGAATTTCTTCCATTTATAACCATTATAGCATTTCTGGTTATATCTCCCAAAACCCAAACCAAAATTATCAGATGTTGAAGATGAGTTAGGGAGTGGCCCTTTTTTTCCCAGGTTTTAAAGTGCTTTCAATAATAAGTATTGAGTAATAAAGATGTCCAGATTCAGAGTTGAAAGTAAAAGAAAAGGAAAGAAATCCACTAGCCTGAGAAGAATTTAATATAGGACTAACTTCTATTTATTTAAATTAACATATGTTATTGCTAAATTTACTGACTATAAGCATTATTTCAAAGATTTTTTTCCCCTATCAATATAAATGTTTGTTGCATCTTTTATAAACCCATGAGAAATTAACAACCTGTTCAGGTAGGTTGAGTTGTAATTATGGTAATTTATGACTTTCAGCAAATTACTGCATTTAGTCTATTACGATGTCCTAAAATAGCTGTGCAATTTTATGATAATTTTAAGATTGTACAAATAAGTTTTAGTCATATCTGGCTTTTTTTTTCCCATGAAACCAGAGAAATAGTACAAGTGGAAAGTTGCTTGTCTTGTGTGCAGCTGACCCTGTTTTGACCAGTGATATACAGGAGTGATCCCCTACCAAAGACCAAGAAGTAAGAGCTTAGCATGAATAGGTGTCATCTGAAAACAAGCTATAATAAAAATTAAGTTTCTGTTGTTAACTTTTATATATATATATATGCGTGCTAACGTTTAAGAATTCTACTTCTGCAGAATTTCTTCCATTTATAATCATTCTTATGCGTATTATGATTACATCTCCCAAAAACCAAACCAAGATTATCAGTCTTTACTCAATTACATATAATTCTATACCCGAAATTCTAGTCATATAGAACATGTAATAATTTTCAGGATTTCTTTCCCAGTACGCTAATCACAATGTTGGGTTGTATAAACTCATGGTTTCATTATACTCACAATTTCCTGCCAATTTTCACTCGTTCCTTAGATATAATGATAATAGCACTAATGTAATTTGATACCAGATTGGCATTATAGAGTTTAAAATTTAAAAACTACATCCACAAATACTCATTGAATTCTCAAAATCCATGCCTAAAAATCCTTTACAGAGCTTATCTTCATATTATTGGTAAAGAAAAAAAATGTTACAAATGTAACCCATAAATGGAATAACGGGGCTTCATTAACTTTTACCCATTTGTGTAATGCTTCATAATATATAAACTCACTTATTGGCTTTTCACAATTTTCTATGCCTATATTGTTAAATAATTATTTAAAAATAAATTAGATAAACACAAATGCTTTAATGATTCAGTACTTGAATCTAAGAAAACTGCCTATGTAAGTAAAATATTGTAGCATTCTTTATATCTAAGTTTTGTCCAGGATTACAAGAATGCCATTTTCAATGCTTACTTCATACCAGGATCCAATCCAACCAATAATAACATGATACAACTTTTTTTTAGGATATACTTAATTATTTCCTGTTCAAATTTTCCAATAATTGGGGAAGATTAAAATAATTATAAGGGGGTGCAATAGTATAGCAGGGAGGAAGATGGCCTTGCATGAAGACTACCCAGTCCTTGGAACCACCATTTGTCTCCCAGCCATGAAATCAGTGAACCTTTAGCTAAGACCTAGGAATAGGCCCTGAGCACTGTAAGGTATTGCCCCCAAAGCTATGAGGACAAAGCTCATTTGAATGGATAACATGTGCTAAACATAGCCACCAAAAAGGAGTCTAAAATAGTGACATAAAGTAGTTAAGCCGCCAGGAGTAATTCCTGAGTGCAAAGCCAGGAGGAACCCCTGAGCATTGCCGGGTGTGATCCAAAAAAGAAAAAAAAAAAAAAAAGTAGTTAAGCTCAAATTTCAGCAATTTGGGCTGGATTAAGCAAAGGGTTTACTTTTTTTCTTGACTCGATTATTTATTGTGTTTGTGGTCATTTGACAGACAACTGAAGAATAGTCAGTTAAAATTAGTCACTGACTTTATCTCATGTACAGTTCCCTAACTAGTATCTTTGGTAAAATTATAAATCTTAATTTTTAAATTTATAAGATGCATACTAAGCTAGTGGCTATAGTAAATTAGTTTTATCGTAGTTAACTTTTTTAATTTACCAATGATTTTATATTCAGCATTTACTTCTAATTTTAATGTATTTTCATGCTGATTAATGTTTTCAATTACTTAAATATGTATTACAGTCACTGAAGGAGGAAGCCTCAGTTTCCCCTTGCCCAAGGAAGAAGAAGCCAGTTTCTTCTTGCCAGATGCTTCATCTCCCCCCCCATCTCCCTAACGCATACTTCATCCCCAAGGTCCTTTGTTAACATTCCAAGATTTTTGCAGGCCCATAAAATTCTCACTTGGATTTTAGGCTCACTGGAAGCCGAAAAGCCTGAGGCAAATGGAGAGGAAAGCACACTGGTAATCTTCTGTAGTATGCATATCTTAGAAATGTAAAAATCAGGGTCAGAGCGATGGTCCAGTGGTAGGGCCTGGGCCTTTGCCTTGCTCGCTGCAGGCCATGCAGGCCTGGCCGGGTTCGATCCCCAGCATCCCATATGGTCCCCCGAGCACCGCCAGGAGTAATTCCTGAGTGCAGAACCAGGAGAAACCCCTGAGCATTTCCGGGTGTGACCCAAAAAAAGCAAAAAAAAAAAAAAAAAAAAAAAAAAAGAAAAAAAAATGTAAAAATCCCAATTTCCATCTAAAAGTGCTACAGGAAGTAGTTCCTTTACCTGTAACTTCTTTGCATCCTCTATACCATTTGTTAGTTGAGAACTCCACAGAGAGCCTTTAAAAGGGCGTACACAAAATCCCCTTACTTTTAACTTAGTCCTATACTAAGTTCCTCCCCGCAAGGGGAGTTCCTTTCCTTTCTCCTCTGCTTTCCCATAAACTTTTCTACTTTCTAATTCTGAGTCTGAGCATCTTTATTATTCAATATTTTCATTCTTGAAAATACTGAAGAACCTGGAAATTGCGATTGAACACAGAGACCAGCCGCCACTGCTTCTGCCTCACCTGCATCATCACTTACTTTTGCTTCAAATATGCCCAGATTCATATCATGACACATGCATTTCATGATATTTCATGACACAGGTTCAGTTCATGACATCTTCTGAACGCTGCCAGGAGTAATCCCTGGTCTCAGAGTTAATAATAAACTCTGATCATCAATCGATGCTTTTGGCCCCAAATCTAAATAAATAGGTTTCAGTCACATTTTACTGTAGTTGGTATAAATCTGATTTGTAGAAATTATCAACTATATAAAAATTGTTTGTCTTTAAAATTTTATCTAATTGAAAGTATAGTGTTGAAAGGGCCAGAGTGAAATTATAGTGGTCTGGACTCTCGCCTTCCATGTAGAAGACATGAGCTAGAAACTCATGTCACCCCACACCCCCTGTCACAGTGATAGTGAGTGAAGAGCCAAGAAGAAGTCTGAGCAATGGCAGGTATGGCCCTCAAGCTAGAGGATTTATAAATAAGCAAACAAATAAATAAAGAATGCAGTTAAGATTGTGTGCTTTATTCATGATCCATATCCTTATCACGCGGCCCCTCCATTCTCCACATCCGGACTTCCCCCTCGTCAGAACTCCACCCAGCAGACCAGCCTATCACAGCCCAGCAAGCGGCCAGGTGGTTCATCAATAAATGCTGGATTTTTAGATGACTACAAGGGTATGCTACCTGCACAGCAGAGCCTGGCAAGCTACCTGTGTCGTATTTGATATGCCAAATACCAGTAGCAATTATAGACCCCACTCCCATGACCTGATGGAATGGTTTGAGGCTCTTTATGTTCCTGGAGCAAGCAGGTGCCCTTGGGCTCTACTTGCATGAGACAGGTCATATGGTGTCGGGGCGCTCCGCCGGGGTCCCCCGACAGTGCCAGGAAGCGAGTTCCCTTCTACCTCCGAAGCCGGCGAGGAACGGATGAAAACTCAGGAATCCGATGCAGTTTTAAAAGGCTTTACTTATCACAGGTTCAGGCATACAAATCAGCAAAAGGAAAAACCCGATGCTTAGGATTCCAGGCTAGAACCCCAGCAATGTGTAGGCCAAGATGGCGACCACCACGTGTAAAAGCTTCCAAGGGGAATGGGCGCTCAAAAGGAGAGAGATCCCACAAGGAAGAAGGAAGGGAGAGCGGGAACCGGTTAGTTTATATCCCTGTAACTCAGACCTTCCTCCCACTGTTATGGAAAGCAGGGAGGGTCCAATGCTCTTAGGTAATCCCTCCCCGCACCTCACCTAGGGCCTTTACTGTGCTAATGTTTTGAGCTGAAATCTGCTTAGGAATGCTTTTGTACTGTAGAGAAGGGGGTTTCTGAGATGGCATGTCTCTGTACCTTGACCAACACCAATGCCAGTTAAATATTTCTCCAAGCCTTCACAAGTCTCCTCTACTTCATTGTAGTTTTATATTTTAGTTGCCTTTGAGTATATCAGGGAGCTATGCTTGTTTGCTTGGAAGCAAACAGCATTTCTCTCTGGTCTAATTACTTAGGTGTCCTACATGGCCAGGCTAATATGCTGGTAAGATCTAGCTAGTCCCACGATGATTGTGATAGCATGGGAGAATATTTATACCAGCTAGTACAGCATACATGGTCGGATAAACTGCCACATTTAGACTACCCCCTTATCTACGGAGTGATTTGCGGGAGGCAATCCAGAGCAGATGCAGCGGCCTTTAGGAGTCCTGCAACAACATGGAGATGTTACTGGTGTCCGCTCGATCAAATCTATGATGAATGGGAAGACAGTGATACAGTGATACAGTGATATAGTGATTCATGATCCTTTCTTGGAGGGTTGGGCACACCTGGGAGTGCTCAAGGATTACTCTTAGCTCTGTGTTCAGGGCGCCACATGGGTGCCGCTAATCAAATTCAGGTCCCTCTTGTCCAAGGCAAGCTCCCAACCAACTGTACTCTTTCTGGCCCCATATGTTCTTTGTTCATAGACTTCCACAATGGTTCTTAATGAATAAAATTGCAACTTCAATCTAGTATTGTTACTATACTTCATTCATAATTTGAAAAAAAATAATAAAATTTAGATTATTATACTCCATAGCAGATTACATATTCATCCAGAAATGTATGAGTGTGTAAAGAAAGGGTTTGATGACTCTCTCAAGTGAAGATTTAAATGTATCAATTCATCTTCTAAATCTCATATCCTGATTCTTGGGCTAACACACTCAGAAATAAAAGTAAATCATTTCTCAAGGGCAACCCATATTAATAAAGTCAACATGATTGCCTAACAAGGCTATGATATATGTGTGATGTGATCATATGTCTTTTATGATAACAATGAAGTATTAAAATTTAAATGGAGCTATGTGTTTTCAGATGTTTACTGAATAACAATGTTTCACATGAAATACAGTGTTAATAGGGTATAAATAGAAAAACCACATCCTCAAGTAGTTAACATTCAAATAAAAGTACTTTCCCTTAACTCAGACTTAACTCAGACTAAAATTTCATACTCATGTAGAGCAGTGATCAGTTATGGGTGTAAAAGCGTGACTGTCTTAACTCAGATCATTCCCACTTAAGCACTCTTCAGGGGCCTGAGAGATGGACCAGTAGGATAGCATATAGGTGAGTATTCAAAGTCCTGAGTTTGATAACTTGCACCAAATTGTTGATCCTCCAAGTATAGCTTAGTGTACCTATGTGGTTCCTGTTCTCCAGTAGAACCAAGGGCTGCAGGTCTCTGGACTCATGCTGCAACATCAAAGTAAGTTGCACAGGGAAAGGTTCCTGTCACCCTCTGTTGTTCCTATAAAAACTTCCTCATGTGTTTAAGATATTCAAATAAGAATTTTAATAATGTAAATCACTTTTTACATGCACAAATTTATATTCACTGTTTAAGAATTAAACAGGTACACCCGGCAGAGCAGAAACCAGCTTTCCCCCATTGGGGCGGCCGCATGGCGCCGCGAGATTTTACCTCCAAATTACCGTAAATATTCTACCCACCCCTCTGAGAGAACCCCACAAAGTAATGAGAATATAGCAGCAGTAAGAAAGGCAAACAAGCAGTGCCTGATAAAATTGGAATGGTTTGAGGCTCTTCATATTCCTGAATCAACCAGATGCCATTGGGCTACATTGGACGTGATAGGGTCCAATGGAAATGTTACTGGCGCCCGCTCGAGCAAATCGATGAATAATGGGGATTCAAGTGATCAAGTGATCAAGTGTTTAAGAAATGATGTGAGTGTTATCTGAAAATAGTTTTGCTGTAGTTTTGAGCTACACCTGGTGTTGCCCCTGAGCTACTCCTTGCAAGTTTTCGTAGGATCGCTCCTGGATGTATGGGGATGGTGGTGTGAAGAACAAGAATATAAGCCAGACTTCCAGCATGCAAAATTTGTGCTTCTGTCCTTAGAGTTGTCTTTACAGATGTTTAGCCTATGACATTTATTGGTCATGCATGTTTTCTTCTCTAATATGCTGTGTGACTATTCTAATATGCATGTCTCCCATTTTTATTATAGGTTTACTTTAAAGACATTTAACTTTGTCAAATTCATTTACAAAAATGTGTCCCTGCTTTAGCATGCAACGTTCTCAAATATTAAGATTTTATAATAGCTTTTTTATTTCTTGAAAGAAATTTGTAACATGGGATTAATTAAGCTGTAACTAAATAAAATAAAATACCAAAATACAATTGGTTTAAGAATAATATGTCTTTGTATCTCTTGCAAAGAAAAGCATAGTTAATGAGCTAAGATTGGTAGGTAAACAGATTAAACAGATCCATTTCACCATACCTAAAATTTCCTACAACCTTTTTCTTCTGCAATTTTCAATACCTGTTTTCTGCTTCAGGGTTCAATTCTAATTACTAAACGCAGGGTTAATTTTTTTTTTTTTTTTTGCAGACCTGAGTCGCAGCCTGGCCATGGCCAAGCAGCACTGACCCTCCTACCAGATGGGAAAGCTTTGTTTTTATTGTTAATTTGTGTTTTGTTTTTGTTTTTTTGCTTTTTTGGTCCACACCCAGCGGCGCTCAGGGGTTAATTCCTGGCTCTGCACTCAGAAATTACTCCTGGCGGTGCTAGGGGACCATATGGGATGCCGAGGATCGAACCCGGTTGGCTGCATGCAAGGTAAATGCCCTACCTGCTGTGTTATTGCTCCGGCCCCTATTGTTAATTTTTAAAAATTTTTTATTATACCACCGTCACTATCACTATCACTATCACTATCTTCCCGTTAATCATCTATTTGCTAGAGCGGGCACCAGTAATATCTCCATATGTTCTGTCTCATGCTAGTAGGACCCAAAGGCATCCGCTTGCTCCAGGAACATAAAGAGCCTCAAGAGCAAAAAAGAAAAAAAAAAAGAGCAAAAGAAAAATACCACCGTGAGACATATAATTACAAAGGTGTTCATAATTGGTTCTTGGTAATACAGTATTCCAGCACCCCTCCCTCCACCAGTGCCCCATTTCTACCACTAATGAACCCCACCCCTTCCCCCACCCCCCCCCCCCCCAGGCTGCCTCAATAGCAGGTACCCCTGTTTCCTCTCTTTCTCTCTATCTCTCTCTCTCTGTCTCTGCATCTCTCTCAGGGTTAATTTTTTTTTTAAAGTAAAACAATGAACTTTTCCTTAAATAACTATTACTGGACTTAATACACATAACTCCCATATACCTACTTTGTTTCATACCATTACCTGCTTGAGAAATAACATTATGAAAATCACCCCGTAAAGCAATCTCTAGACTAAAAATTCTGTGGCCTTCTCAGAATAGGAGCAGGGTGACTCCACTCCTAGACAGATCCTACAGTTACCACATCAAACTCCTCTTTCATTTATGTGGTGCGCCCAGTTCCACAGTTCCTGCAACAGACATATGCCTCATCTAAATTTCACAGAAATAACAGCTCAGTAGGAGCAAAGAAATTTGATTAGAAAGCTGAATAGAAGTCTACCAAGCTAAAGAAGGCTCAACCAGTACCACCAGTCCAGAAATCCTCAGGCAATGACTTTAGTGACATGATTGGTAGGTATGACAGTAATCACAAATTGACACTATTGATATAATTTTATCTTAATTCTATTTATCATTTTATGGTAACAACAGCAATGAAGTACATTTAGTTGTGCCTGTTAAGGAGGCAGACTTGGAAGGTTGGAGGTCACTGGAGACGTTAGTGAAGAGAAGATCACATTAGTGGTATGAAAGGCATCAGAGTATCTTATGCCTGATACAATTCTATTGTGAAAAACTGTATATCACTGTGTTATTAAAATAATATATTATCAATATCTTTCCTGATTCAAGTTCCTTAAATAAGATTATTTATTTATTCTATTTTAATTTTAAAATAGAATAATTGTATTCTATTTTAAATAGAATAATTGTATTCTATTTTAAATAGAATGATTTTATTCTATTTAAAATAGAATGATTTTATTCTATTTTAAATAGAATAATTTTATTTAAAATAGAATAATTTTATTCTACTTCTATTTCAACAGCAGAGCCTGGCAAGCTGTCCGATGCTTAATGCCAATTGCAATATGCCAAAACCAGTAAAATATGCCAAAACGATGCAATATGCCAAAACCAGTAAAATATTTTATTTTAATTTATTTTCTTATCTGTTACTGAAGTAACATTATTCTATAACAGGTCTCCAGTGTGCATCATAAAAATCAAGACACGTGTCTCTCTCTCATATGTAGGACTTAAGATATACAGCAAGCAGCAACAAAGGCCGAAAGGCAACAATAGGAGTAGTTATTCACACAACTGAGTTGGAGGCAGTATTAAAAGGGAGAGGTGTGGGGCCCTAGGAGGGAGGGCGTATACATCACCGGTGTGTGTGTGGTGCTACAATTACGTACAGGAAACTATCATAAACAGTATAATAAACTGCAGAAAATATTCAATAAAAAGTTATAAAATGTAGACATGTGGATATTTAATTCACCACCAAAAGTCCAAAATTTAACTTTCATTGTAAATTTTACCAATTTTTCTTGTCCTCATCTCAATTCCCTTATATCAACCATTAAGTATGTTGTAGCATAAAGTTTACTATCATTGCAATTAATTCATATGTTCATTTGCTTTCCATTAGTATACAAAAGTAAATTCTAGATTAATCAATATTATTGTAAATGGTGGGTTGTATTTTATTTTGTGAGGGAGGGAGTTTGGACCATTGAACAATACCAGCAATATTCAGGGGCTTACTCCTAATTCTTTGCTCCAGGATGTATTTTGGTGGTGCTTGAGAGAACATATGTGGTGATGGAATGGTATTCATTTTTAAAAGATGTTTGCTCTAGTTTCCCAAGAGTGTTTGAAGTTTTAGAGTTGGATTATTTTCTGAATAAATTTTCCATGTTGTCAGGACCAATGCCTACACATGTGTTCTTTTAATTTCTAAAGCTATAAATTAGAACATTTCTATTACTTTTTGTTTGTGTTTTTGTTTAGCTTTTAAAGAATAGGTAGCAGTGCTCAAGGGATAAACCTGGATTAGTATGCATGGATTACATCTGTTGTGCATAGGGAATTTTGCTCTGTCACGGATCAAACCCAGGCATCTCACATACAAAGCAAAGTGAACTAGCCCTGTGAGTTATCTCCTTGGACTCTTTATCTTTTAAATGTTAAAGAACAAAAAGAGCAATAAAACTTTTCTATATATACAATTGTTTTACTGCTAGAATTGGTGAACCATGTTGTTAAACATTATTTAGAATCAATAGTTTAAGTATCATAAAGACTTTTGTAATGGCTTTTATTACTGAGTCATCACAATCAACTGAACTTAAATATGATATAAACTAAAATTCAGTATTTTTAATGAAAACTAAAGACAGATTATAATAGCAACAAAAAAGTTGCTTTTAGAGACTTAAATCAAAAGCCATAGAATAATTTTACAAGTAACTTCAGCACTCATTTTGTTAAGGCCATCTGTTTTTAATGCAATTATGTACCACAACTAAATATAAATTGAACTAAAGTATGAAAAAATTGAAATTAAAACTTGTATTGTTAGAAAACTGTCATTGTCTATACAGGTTTTAAAAGCTTTGCTTGTTAGATTTTTTTGGTTTTGTATTGTGTTTTGGAGACACTTCCAGCAATGTTCAAGATTTACTCTTAATGTGGTGGGGACATGGGGCACCCTATGGGATGCCAGGATGGAGCACGGTGTCACTGCATTCCAGGCAAGTGCACTGCTCCCTATTCTATATCCATAGCCCCTATTATGCTAGATCCTAGAAGAGTATTTTAAAGAGTTATAGGAGACTCAAAATTAAAACTTGACAGAAAGGAATGGATATTAAATTACTTATATAATATCAATATGTTTTAATATAATGATGATTTTTCTAATGACTGTGCCCATCAAGCTCCATATTGCCATTTGTACACCATTACCACATTATTGCTTTGTTAAATTTTGGTAATGCCTTTCTTCTTTATTCCACCTTTGCACTCTAATCTTGTCAGTTTGATGATGTCATATACTAATAAAAAGTCCAAATAATTTTTGTTTCTTCCAAATTATTCTCCCTTCAGTGTTAATATTATTTAGTTGCACAGTTGCAGTTTTTACTTCAGCATATAACTCAAAATTTGGCCTCTGTATCTTAGTCTATGTTCATCTGCTGTATTGTATCATTAACTGTAGATTATATAAAATACGTAAAACAGTTTCCTTGCAAGTGAAGTTATTATTAATTTATAAACTCATTTTTCTTATTTTTCCCTTCTTATTTATATCAAAGTTATTATCCTATTCAACCATTTTCCTTTAGCTTAAATTGGCTTTCACATTTATATCTGTCTGTAAAATTTAAGCAAATATCTCTACTCTCAAAATCTTGTACTACTTTATACTATCATAAACTTTTCTGCACATATTATGATTTAAAAATTCACACTTTTCCTGACTAGATAATAAATAGTATATTCCTTTTTCTGGTTCATGTTGACATTTAAAATAAATATAATCTCAAAAGTTGATAATTCCTATTTTACCTTGGTGATCTCATGGCATTCCTTCCATTTCAGTAGTCACTTCTGAATTTGATATTAATCAGTTAAAATTACATAAAACATTTTGTGGTCCATCAACTATATATAGCTAAATTACCCAGGCTTGTTTTTTCTTTGTTTGTTTTCTAAATTTATTATTCCACCATGGGATATACAATTACAAAGATATTCATTATTGTGTTTCAGTCAGTGTTCCAACACCCATTCCTCCACCAGTACCCTATTACCACCACTAATGTTCCCCAAATTACCTCCCCCTCTCTCTCTCCCCATCCCCCAGCTTGCCTCAATAGCAAGCACTTTTCCTTTACTTCTTTCTCTCTCTCTCTCTCTCTCTCTCTCTCTCTCTCTCTCTCTCTCTCTCTCTCTCTCTCTCTCTCTCTCTCTCTCTCTCTCTCTCTCTCTCTCTCTGTCTCTCCTCCCTCTCTCTCTGCTTGCCCTATACACATTTAGGGATTATCATGTAAATTCCTCTGTGTATATTCAATGCTCAGTTCTAGTCTGGTGCTACCATTCCCCACAATTAGTAGAACACTGGTACATATTTATATACAGAGACTTGTTTTATGTACAAGGTTGTGACGCAAAACATTGCTCTCTGGTCTAAAGAGTTACAGGCTTTTTGACCAATAGACTGGTCAACAGTAGCTAGAAACAATATCAAGATCTTGAAAGCCAGACCTGCTAAAGAGATTGTATCTAGTCTATCTGAGCTTCCCCAGCCCTCCTCTCTCCCTGTTAATTTACCTGGCCAGGCATGCCACGCAAACATAACCTCCATTAATCATCTCTGAGTTTCTAATCAGACTGCCCTATAGACTGCTTGCTGCACAAAATATTTTCCCTGTAATTTTGAAATTTTTTCCCAATAAACGCTATAAGCTAGAGCTATTGGGACTGCTTTGCCCCTTTCATGATCAGTTTCATGAATGGTCAGGACACAGAAAAATATATAGATTATTATTTATTCTCTTGTATTTTTATTTTCATATTTTAATTAAGGCACCATGTTTTGCAAAGTTCTTCATTATCGTGTTTATTTAAGCATACAATCTTACAAATCAGTTCTACCACTGGTGCCTCCTTTCTTCCACTAATATTACCAGTTTCCCTCCACTTCAAATCTGTCCCTTTGGAAGGCATATAACAATTCATTTGATTTAACAAAACCAAAAGATTGGCACATGGAATTATAAAAAAAAAATTAACCAAATGAATTGAATAAAATATTTGATTATTGCTTGGTTTTTATGTTTTCCTAATCTAGTAAAGGACAACTAGTTAGTGTTATATTCATTGTTACATGCTGGGAAGTTTTTCCTGTCCTTTAAAGATCTTTTAATGCTTCTGGCAAAACTGTTTTAATGCTAAAACTTTCCTAATCTGTTCCCATCCATAAAACTCTGTACTGCTTTTTCAGGACGTAAATGATAATTTAACAGGATAAAGTATTCTTGGTGAATTGTTCATTTTATTAAGTTTTTTGTGTTTTATCTTTTCATATTCTTCTGTCTCACAGAGTCTATTTTTATTGATCTGCTGTGCATCTAATGGGATACCCTTTGAATGTAAGTCCCTTTTTTTTATTGGACCTTACTGCTTTCAACATTATATCTCTGTATTTGGAATTTGTTATGTTGAGTATTACTTTGTCTAAGAGATTTCCTAGTTGAGTCTATTTTTACTGATATACTTCAGGCCTATGAAACTCTTGGAACAGTGCCTATATTCCACAGCTGTATGAAATTTTTATCAATGATTTATTTAATTACTATTTCTTCACCACATTGGTCTTTATCTTTAGTAAATCTGATGGCACTTGTCCCTTTTAAACTAATCCCATAATTCTTTAGTATGCTGTTCATTTTTATACTATTTCCCACCTTCTGCTATTGCATAGAATTTTTAGCTCAGTGTCTGTCATTCTGCTATTTTGAGTTTCAATCAACTTTATATTTTATCACCAACCATGCTCTTTATTTAGGTTATTTCTGATTCTATTTTTTTTTTATTTTGACTCCTACTTACTTCTGCTTTGCTGACTATCTGTGTCATCATTTTTGAGCTCTGTTTTTAAGGAACATCATGTTTTTTAAGCTTCCTCACCTTGTCATTATGAACAGTGTTTGAGGATTTACTGAGTTAGTTGGTGCTGTTTATGTCTTCAGTATTATATCTTTCACTCATTGAACTTGTTGAGTGTCTGTGTGTTTATCTATTGGTTTTCCATTGTTCGTTCTTGCAATGCTGGGAGAGTCTTTGTTGTCAGGCCCATTGGAAGACACTGAGGTATTAAGCTGGGGGTTACACATTTCTTGTTCTCACCAAATGACATGAAGTATAACAATAAGCAAATAATGAACTGAGAAGCTGTAGTGTATTTAATATGGAGCACTCCAGGTATAGAGACTGCAGTGAACTAGACTGAAAGGAGGGGCCTCTTCTTCCCAATCCAGAGTAGGCCCAGTGATGTAAATTAGAGAAAAGTCTTTCCTAAGACAGTGGAGTAGTAAGCAGAATACCCACTTCCCTGTATTTTAAAAATATTATGCTTTTTGAAATTTATATATGATGAAAATATAACTAGTCAGTTAATTTTGACTTAATTGTATGATTATAAATTTTTTCTTAATGTTTTGAATTTCTCACAGGTAACTAGATTATTACTTAAAACATTTTCATTATTATATATTCAACCACTTACAGTGAAAATCAGGGTTTACTCCTGGGTTTTTGCTCCAGATCACTCCTGGCAGGGTTTGGGGGGTCTATTTGGTGTGCAAGAGGCCAAACTCAGGTGAGCAGTGTACAAGACAAGTGTCTTCACTGAGGCACTATCACTTAGACCCCTAAATATTATTTCCTATGTAACTGATACTTTTTTAAAACGTAACATTACCAAAGTCTGTGAGTTTATAGCAACTTATTAGTTATTGAATTATTAGTTTATATAAAATGCTTTATATTCAATTTTACAAGATTTTGCTAAACAGATTTTAAAAGTGGTAAAAGTAGAATTTATATTTACCCTTATTCCTAAGATTTATTAAAATTTCTTTTAGTTATTTTTTAACATGAAAAAATGGGATAACCTTTCATTTATGTTTTATTGATTACTAATTAGATTAGAACATCCTTATTAACCATTCTATTTTTTTTAAATTTTTGAATACCTTATAATAATTTTTTGCCTGCTTTCTTATAAAACTAGTTCTTATATTTATTTATTTGTTTTGTTTGTTTGTTTGTTTTTTGGGGGTCACACCCAGCAATGCCTGGGGTTACTCCTGGCTCTTCACTCAGGAATTACTCCTGGAGGTGCTTGGCCCCCAAAACTAGTACTTTTTAATGTAACTAAAAGTAGTACTTTTTTAATGTATTCCCTTATGACCATTATGATCCTTATAGCTATAAGAATAAAAATTATAGTTAGCACAACTATTACTAAGATCACTTGATCACTTGAACACTTGAATCCTGTTATTCATCGATTTGCTTGGGTGGGCATAGTAACATTTCCATTGGACCCTATCACGTGCCAATATAGCCCAATGGCATCTGGTTGATTCAGGAATATGAAGAGCCTCAAATCGTTTCTTCCAGGGTATTGACAAGGAAGTCTGACCATCTTTTAGGTGGGCGGCCACGTGATCTTTTGACATCCCCTGGGATCCAGTCGGTAACTGCTCTAGTCCAGCGGTTGTCTCCAAACGCATTACATGTCCAGCCCATCTGATTTTTGATGCTTTGGCAAATGAGACAGGGTCCCTGATTCTGGAACAGTGACAGAGGTCGGAGCTCCAGATCCCTTCTCTCACTTGAGTGAGGCATGATATTCCAAGCATAGCTCTTTTGATTCCTCTCTGGGAGACCCGAATAGCATTCTCATCCTGCTTTTGTAGGGCCCAGGTCTCTGAGGTGTATGTTAATGCAGGAAGAACGGTGGGGTTGAAGAGATGTGCCCGGAGCAGGAGGTTCTTATCTCATTGAATTTTCAGAATAATTAATATTTATTGGCACATTTCATAACACTAGTCATTTTTGTTTATACTTGATTATTTGCATGGTAGATTATTATTTTAAAATTAAGTGTTGTATGTAGGATATTCATAATTTCTAATCTCATGATTAAATTATTTATGACCAGATTTAACTATGTAATTTTACTATTTTTATAAAATGTCCTATAGTTATATTAATATTTAATAAATAATGGTTTACTGTTGTAAAGAGAGTGCAGAGGTTAAGGAGCCTGTCCTATATGCTACTGACACTAATTCAGTCCCTGGCACTGGGTATGGCCTTTTGACCACCAGGAGTGGTGGTGGTTTGAACACAGAGCCGTGAGTTAGACCTAAGAACCACTTTGTGGCACTAAGCCCCAAAGACAAGGCATGAAAACAATAACTAAGCAAAGCAATTCCTTTTCTAATTGCAAAACTAGCATATTTGAATATTCATAACCAAAAAATTCACATGGCATTTGTTTACATTTGCAAAAGATAATCAAAACGTATATAGTAAAACATTCAAGCAAAAGTTACTGCATACACTCCTATGGGAATGCATATAAACTATTATTTTCTTATTCCTTTGCATTTTTAAATATCATTTTATAAAGCTGTATTTTTGATTTTTAGAAAAATCGATTCATTTTATCAGGAAACCCTACAAACCTCAAGACATTCATGTTGCAGAGTCTAGTAATCCATTAATCAACCTACAATCCAAGCAATTAATCAAATATCTTGCATGAATTTGCTGGGAGGTAGACATAGATGCTGGTACATGTGCTTAGGAAAACACATTCCACAGGTTTAAGACAGGTTGCTAAATCTACCTTGCGTTACTGGCTGTCAGAGGCAGCACAGTAAGATAAGGCTGACGGAGACCAGATTCCTAACCACAGGAAATGAGGGACAATGGCCTTGCTGGTAGTTCTAAGGAAACATAAAGAGTGCTGTCTTTATTTTTCAGCAGCATAGCATTATTTAGCAAAATACTAAGTAATATGCTAGAAAGTAATGACCTGGTCATCATTTTATTTGAGTAAACAAAAGTAACTGGAAATTAATTTACTTTTGCTTCTAATAATAAACACATAAATATTTACATATTTTTAAAATCAACATTTCAACCTCCAGAAGTTGTTTTTTTTTTTTTGAGGGTTGCATACTGCTGTTTGAGTTTTGAATGCTCATCATTCCGCCTGGTCTCCCAGTAGAGAGGGCCGCACGGAACATAAAGAGCTAACCACTATTAGGTCTGGGTGACCTAATATAGTCTGCTGGCATGTCAAATATCCGAGCACTGCTAGGCTCTGTCGGAGCTATCTTAAACACCCCAAATAAAGCATAGGACGCGGCGGGTGGGCCTGTGGGGGATAGCAAGTGTATTAGTGCTTTGTCTGATCAAGGATGCACAGCTACCACCTCCCCCATCCAGTAGGCTACGTTTTTATTTAATGGTAGTTCGTTGGACTGTGCAGACATTTTAAAGTTTGATGCAATTTCATTTTTTATGTTTGCTTTCTTTCATTTTCCATTAAAATAAAAAACTAAAATGCATGATAGAAGCCAGTAATGTAGAGTCTTGTCTATGATTTTTGATGTAATTTATAATTTTTGGATAATAAATATCAAGACTTAATAATTTTTAAATTATTTTTGTGCATGACAAGATAGAAAACAAGGCATTTTGCATGTGATTATAGTTTTCTCAACACCATCTATTGAAGAGTGATTATGCTCCTGCTACCTTTACATAAATTAACTGTAATTTTTTCTATAAGTGAGAGGATTTATATCTGGGTTCCCAATTTCTATTCCATTGTCCATTTTAGTCCTAAACAGTTTTAATATTATAATTTTGGATTAAAATTTGAAATCAGCAAGTTTGATGTGTTCATTCTTTTTGTTTAAGATTGGTTTGTTATAAAGCTTCTTTTGTGGTTCCGGAGTACAGAGCCAGGAGTAAACGTTGAGCAGTGCGGGTGTGACCCAAAACCAAAACATACAAAAATAATAATAAAGATTAGTGTTTGGGTAGGATGGTAAGATTCTTACTATATCAATTTTTCCAATTTATGAACATGGACTATCTATTCATATCAGGTATTTCTCTCGGAACTTCTCTGGAGATCGTATGCTTTCTGGACCTAGAGAAAGGGTTAGCAAACTGCAAGGCAATGACTGTAACACTGCAATGTTTCTTCAGCCTCCAGTGAATAAATAACTAAAATCTTTAAATGAGAAGATAAAGTATTAAAATATTTTCATTGGTCTAAACATGTTTACAAAACAGTGATCATATTTGAAATAAAATATTATATGAAATCTTTTAAAGAAGCTAATTTATAGTTGTTTAGATATAGCCTTATTATAAATTTAAAATATGAAAATCATTGAGTTATACATTTGTATAATTGCCATTATATATGTTGGTAACTCAGATTTATCTCAAAGCCTGAAATACTGACATACCAGGTATCCCATTACATTTTAGAGATTTAAGTTAGTATGGGATATACAATTACAAGTACGTTGTCATGATGTCTGGGCTGTGGGAACATATCAATAATTTCTTATAGAGGGCTCAATGACCCAGTGGGTCCTTTTGTGAGATTTTATAATCTCCATTGACTTCTAAGAATATATGTATTGGCAGTATTTAGAGAATTAGCTCCAATAGCAATATAAAATAGATTATTCAGTGTATGCTTAGGACATGCTCAAAGGTTGAGAAACATTTGAGTTAAGTGTTATCTGTAGGTGCAGTGGTGGTGGGGTTGACTAATAGAAACCCACTACATTCTAGAAACTCAGAAAGTGAATGCAAGAACAGAAATTGGCCTGATTCCGCACATAACAACCCAGAAAAAAGTCATGACTTTTTAAAACTATTTCTGTATATGGCCTGTAATGGTCAATGTAATTAGTGCCAGCTAAGGTGCAGGCATGGGATGGGGATGGGTGGGAACCGAGGGTCTTTGATGGTGGTGGTGGTAGCACACTGATGATGGGATTAGTGTTGAACGATGAATCTAACAACAGTATTGTGAAAACTTTATACTTTGCAAACCATAGTGTTTAAATAAAGTAAAAAATCAAAATTATTTATTTCTGTAATTTAACAAATATTTAACAAAGGATAAATAAATTTTCCTATAATGTATTAATTTATTAAAAGATAAAGTACTTCATCATTTGTATATGTAATATATTTAGTATATAATAACCATTAAATAGCATCTCTACAGCAAAGTCTTATCTCAGACAAAATCTCCCATGATTATTTTCTATCTATCCCTACACTGACACTTCTAATCAAAAGACATGAAAATGGCAGACAAAATTTTTAGCCTGAGGTGTAGCAGCAAGGGACACAAGGGACTAAGTTGCTTTCTCTCTCTCTCTCTCTCTCTCTCTCTCTCTCTCTCTCTCTCTCTCTCTCTCTCTCGTCCGTAATCCCTCAAAAAAGAAAATACACCCACGGTCATTTCTTTCAAGCCAAAATTCTCCTTCGTGAATCTTGTTTTGACATTTTTTGCAATTTAATCAAATTTTACCAAATGTTGCTAGTTTTAATAAATGATATGACTATTATATTTTTAGATAGAATTACAGCTTAAAACTCCCTTTTATGTAGGAGGATTGCTTTTAACTAGAGACCAGAAAGTCTGCCAAGCACATGCCATAAATGGAGTTTTAAAATATTAGTTAGTTCAGTCATTGATTGATATGCTTTGGAAGATTGTTCACTTAGGAGAAATTCCCATTTGTAGTTATAGAGAATAAAATGGAAAAGAAGAAAAATGTATTAAAGTCATTTATGAAATATTTGCAGAAGCAGTAATAAATTAACTTTAAAAATTATCAGTGAATGAATGCTGATGAAAAAGTAAAGAAAAACAAGTACATGTTGGCTGGTGTTCTATAGACTGACTCTCACATCTCTGCCAACAATTCAGAGCTCCAGCTTGAAACACCTGTTTTGGGGAAGGAACAGTCTGTCAAGTTGATCTTTGTAAAAATTGTTTTATACTTTGAAATACAGAGGTTTAGAATAAAATATTAAACTCTCTGTGTGGAAGTTTCTCTCTATAACCTGAGCTTAAAAATAAACTCTTGAAGTTAGACTAATCAGTTCATTTATTCTCAATTACCAATCCTAGTTTTTAATAGAACAAATATTAGCTTAAAATATGAAATAAAACTTTCTATGTGGAAGTCATAAATTATGCAGTTTTATTTTAAAAACAAACACTCAAACAGAAATTTAGTTTGGGGGATTCCAAATTAGGGGAATATATATATATATATATATATATATATATATATATATATATATATATATATATCACTATCTTCACTATCTTCCCATTAAACATCAATTTGCTAGAGCGGGCACCAGTAATATCTCCATATGTCCCGTCTCATGCTAGTAGAAGCCAAAGGCATCCGCTTGATCCAGGAACATAGAGAGCCTCAAACCATTATATTAGGTCATGGGAATGACCTAATATAAATGTTACTGGTAGTTGGCATATCAAATACTACACGAGTAGCTTGCCAAACTTGCCATGCGGGTGGAATACTGTTGTAGTCACCTCTAAATAAAGCATTTATAGATGAACCGTGTGGCTGCTAGCGGCGCGCCGGATCGGCTGTGATAGTCTGGTCTGCTGGGTGGGAGTTGTGAGAGGGGAAGTCCGGATGTGGAAAATGGCGGGCCCCATGCAGTAGTGGAGGGGTGGTCTGGCTTGTTGTGAGGCTCTGCTGAGGTGGCGGAGCCAGGGCTAGAACCCACCATGCTGGGGTGGGTGTGGTTGATCCAGGCTGTGATAGCTGTGCCCAGCTGCTCGTGAGGGACCCAGGGAGGCATGGTGGGTTCTAGCCCTGGCCTGCCACCTCAGAGAGCCTCTAAAAAGCAGACCACCCTCCACTACTGCATGGGGCCCACCATTTTCCACATCCGGACTTCCCTCTCATCACAACTCCACCCAGCAGACCAGACGATCACAGCCCGGATCATCCACACCCACCCTGCAGCAGTTTCTTTTCAATCCGGCCCAGGTATGCTGAACCAGAGACTCTCAGACATTGGGCAGAGCTGCTCCTTGCTCTCCCTGTGCCCAGCTGCGCATGAGGTGCCCAGGAGGCATGGCAGGTTCTAGCCCTGGCCTGCCACCTCAGCAGAGTCTCACAACAAGCCAGACCACCCTCCACTACTGCATGGGGCCCGCCATTTTCCACATCCGCACTTCCCTCTCGTCACAACTCCACCCAGCAGACCAGACTATCACAGCAGCCCGGATCATATATATATATATATGTATGTATGTGTGTGAGTGTGTAGTATATATGTGTTTGTAAATATGCACATATATACATGCATTATGTATATGTATCATTTATACATACATGTACATATATACATTATTTTTTTTAAAAACTGCCTTTAGAAGGCGATTATTATCTCATAGATGTGTTTGTATTACAGTGTAGCAAAATGTCAAATACTGATTTTGTCACCATTAAGAAATCCCTTTTGTCCATCTGGAATGGTATCAAATTGTTTATTACAGTGTTAAGGTGAAAATAAGTATTTATATTTAATTTCAGTAGATTGATTAGTGTTAAATCTAGAATAACTTAATTTGATGTTTCTATACCTCAGATTTAACCTCTCAAAAATCAGACTGAGAGGCCTTCCTTTCAAAAACACAGAATAATTATTTAAAACAGCTAAATTGGCTCTTTCACCAATTTGGAAAATAAAAAGTGACATGGCTATTATTTTTGACACAGATTACATACTAGTCTCCAGATTTATTTAGGCATATTTAAAACATTGATTATCAGTTAATGTTAATTATTATGAAATAAAATTAGGACAGGCCTGTTTTTAAATAATCATGTTTTTATTTTAATATGTATTACTTATTATGCTTATCGTAGATGAAAATGGAAAAATAGAAATTTTATTGTCTTTATAATTTGGTTTCACTAAAACTCTAATACTATTTTTCCACATAAGATTTTTGATACTACATTCTTACTATGAATATTAAATTTATTAATATTTGGTCATAGATAACAATGGAACTATTCTTTTGAAATTATAAATTGTACTTTTCATAGGTTTTTGACCAAATTCACCAACTGTATTTTGAATTCATTATATTTTATTTTATTTCATTTTTTAAATTAGTAAATTAGATTCCATGAATGCTTGGTGCTATAAAAACGTTTAGTTAGTTGAAATGGTTATTGTTTCCTTGTTGCCTCATTACTTAACACATTTTATCAAAGTGCTTCTTACATACATTAGAGAGTACATGTACATTAAATAGTTCATAACAAGCAGAGAATCTAGCATAATAAATCCAATAAAATTTCAACTTAATTGATAAATGTATTCCTGTCTATGCATTATCTTAGATAAAGCTAAATGGAGCAGATTTGAAGAGTAAGGTATTTAAGTAACTAGGTTGTTAGTAATAAAACTTTTATATCAACTATTTCACACAATTTTAACACATGAAAGTCTGAATTTATTACTAATTCATTATCCTCATTGTTTTCTTTGTTCCCTACATAGTCATTCCATTTTAGTTGCTATAGAACCTGTTGTGAGCAGCCACAATTGCACACTGCTTGGCTATGATGCTCTCACAATTCTAATTAAGGTACTTACCAAGGAACACATTAGCTTGCAATACATGCATTCTGGGTCTTGGTGCTCACTTAGGTTTGCCCCTCCAGTATTTTCTCATACATGCAAATATGCTCCCTGCGGATGAGTACTCTTAGCTGAAGCAGAGAATTATGACTATGGACCTAACTGTGGGTGGCTATGGTGTTCATATGCCTGCTAGTCAGAGGTCCCACTTCCTGGCTGTATTTGCTGATTACTTTGGTATGTTTGTTTTGGTTTTAGTGCTCATTTATACCTGCTTGCAGTGTGATATAAAATTGTTTTCAGTACTGACTTGCACGGACAGCTCAGCAGAGCAGCTGTGTTAGAAAACAGCTACCTGCATTATGCTGAAACATGTGGGACATCAAGGGTTTGGACTCATGAATATACTTGTTATAAGGAAGGTATGACAAAGTATGACAAGGAACGCAAATGTTCCTTCAGGTCCTTCTTTGCAATTTTAATAGAAATGGTTTAGGGATTATTGTATCTGATTGAAAAAAAATGCATGTTGTATCTTTACAATGTATTTATTAAGGATGTATGATTGCTTTTTTTTAAACATTAATATTGAGTATTCTTTACCAATTCTCTATTTTTCATTATAGCATTCAGCATACAGTTCATACATTTCAAAATTCTGCTATGGTATATCAGTCTTCTAATGAACTTTATCAGAAAGGGCACGGGGTGATAATGTAATGTAAGGCTTAAAGTAATTACTAGCAATACTCAGATGATACCATGCTGTTTCCCCTTCTATACAATCCTCCTTTTATCTGTACTGAGGGAAAAATCTAAGCAATTCAACTTAATTGTTTATTGCAAGCACCTCCCTGAAGTTTAGTAAGTTTCTCATTATATGTCTGATTTTCTCTCCTTTATTCATTAGTGTTAAGTGCTCTGGAAACATGTTATATTTGAAAGTACAGTCAGAAGCTCTTTGAGAACAATTATTTCAATTTATATACATTTGTAATCTCTGTTCTAAAAGTTAATTGATTTATGAATGGAAATTAATGGCTACAGAAGGAATAAAAAAGAAATAGTTTTCTCACATGGGGTTATTCTTTCTTTTATCATATTTATGGTCTGAAGCAATGACCTATTTTTCAAAGAAACTATTTAAAATGATGTTGTTTTTGAAACCAGGGCTATAGTGACAGTGATTTGGGCATTTGCCTTGCATGTGGCAGACCCAGGTTTGATTCCCGGCATCCCATATGGTACCCAAGCAACACCAGGAGTAAATTCTGAGTGTAGAGCCAGGAGTAACCCCTGAGTATTGCCAGGTGTGACCAAAAAAGGAAAAGAAAAACCAAACAATAAAATTATGTTGTTTTCCCTACTTCCAACTCTTTTAGAATATATACTTTTTTTTAATTTGTAATTGGCTTTGTAATTAAAATAACTTGTTATTTGACTCTCACAAAGCATAGAACAGAATAAGCACAAAACACTTGTTGAATGAAGCTTGCACATTTCCTCTGGTTATTTAAAATTCTTTTAATAGATATCTTGAATTCAAAATGTGAGTATGTAGCTTATTTGTACATTCATGAAAGATGTAGTGTGTTTCTCTTGTATTATCTTTGTTTGTTTGTTACTATGGTTATTGGTCTCAGAATTTAATCTCTGTGATTCTATTTTCGGTCAAGATTGCAGGATATTGGCACTGTTCCTTAAACGTATGGTATACTTAAATCGTGGCATCATCTGGACCTCATAATTTCTTTTTTTTAATTCTAATTTATTATATCACTGAGTTACACAATTAAAAATTTGTTCATGATTGGCTTTGAGGCATACAGTGTTCCAGCACTCATTCATCCCTCTACCAGTGCACATTTCCCACCACCAATGTCTTCAGATTCCCTCTCCTTCCCCAGCCTGTCTCCATGGCAGGCACTTTTCCTCATGTGTCCTCCCCCCTCTCTCTCTCTCTCTCTCTCTCTCTTACTCTTACTCTCTCCCTTCTCTAACACATTGTGGCTTGCCCTACATACATTTAGGGATTATCACGTGAAATCCTTTTGCCTACATTCAATGCTCAGTTCTAATCTGGCATTACCACCTTCAACAATTAGTAGAACGTTGGTTTTATATCCCACAAATTTATATCCCACAAATGAATGCAGTCATTCTATATCTGTCCTTATTCTTCTGATAATTTCACTCAGTATGATAATTTCCAGTCATCTGTAGGCTAATTTCATGATTTAGTTTTTCCTGACAGCTGCATAGTATTCCATTGTGTAGAAGTACCATAGTTTCTTTATCCAGTCTTCTGTTCTTGGGCAGAAATAAATGTGTTAATTTTTCAATCTTTGCATGTAGCTATTGACTTTGATACCACTGATTTTTTGCTCCTGTTTTCCATTTCTATTTTAGATATCTGTGCAAATTTTAATGTTTCTTAATATTTTCTAGAACTTCTATATTTTTTTTTTTTGCTTTTTTGGGTCACACCTGCGATGCTCTGGGGTTACTTCTGGCTCTGCACTCAGGAAATACTCCTGGCAGTGCTCAGGGGACCATATGGGACTCTGGGGATGGAACCCGGGCCGGCATGGGCTGGCGGCATGCAAGGCAAACACCCTACCCGCTGGGCTATCGCTCGGCCCCAGAACTTCTATTTTTAAAATATGCCAAAGTATAATGCTTCTATAGAATCTCCTCATTATTGAGGAAGTCTTCCATTGTACAGGAAGAGATGAGTCAATTTGTGTTTCTTCTCATCACCTTCCTGACAGCTACCTTGGATATAAAATCATTTTTTTATCATCTCTCACTTGTTACTCATCCTATTTCCAATCTGAACACATATTCTGTGATCAGACCCAGATATAGTTCTTAATCTGAAAATGAGATTTATTTTTTTTCATTTTCTCTCTTCAGTTTTTGAGCCTTAGCCAGCAATGCTCAGTGGTTACTCCTTGCTCTGACCTCAGAAATTACTCCTGTTATTGCTCAGGAGTCCATAAGTGATGCCAGGGATCAAACCCATTCAAAAGCATACAAAGGCAGGTAGGTGCCTTATTCACTGCACCTTCTCTCTATGCCCTGGAAATCTAAAGAAGATAAGAGAGAAGTTTCAGTGACCCATACCATGCTTTCTAAACTTCCTATTATTTAGTGCCTGGTTACCGTGTCCAACTTTAAGCAGTTCAAGTTTCTTTCCCTAGGTAAAGGAGTTTTCTGGATCTAGTGCATTTGGGCGATTTTGCATATCTTGTCTTCTCCCTGCTTGGTTAAGACTCTGCATTATGGTAGATTTCTACATGTGTATCTCAGCTGGAATTGCAGCTACAGTCTCCATTCTTCCGTTCCACCTATACTATGGATTTTTGGTTTTTAAACTTTTTTAAACACATAAGAGTAGGATGATCAAATATCATTTAGTGATAAAATGATTTTAGGCACAGCACATGATTGTGCCTTTTGTTGCTGCTGTTTTGGATAGACACCAGGTTGCTCATGTGATCACATAGTTGGCGTTTAACCTGGGTCTCCCACATACGAAGCATGTGCTCTAGTCATTTGAGCTGTCTCCCTAACTTTTATATGTAAAATACATTTTTCTGGTGTGTCTCTTCATGTTTTTTTTTCTGAATTTTCTCTTCCTCTTCTTTTTATTCAAAAAATACAAACACACAAGTTGGGTCAATTTTCACAAGCAAGATATGAGTTATAATGGTGATCTTCAAAAATTCACTAGCTTCCTTGGTTCTAAGTAGCTTTATTATTTGATAGAAGAATAATATTCTTTTACTTTACCGTAAAATTATTTATTTATATGTTGGAGGAGATAAATTCCAAAAAGGAAGATCATTATTCAATCATTAAAAGATATACTTTAATTATTGATTATAAATGATCACTTGATCACTTTATATCCCATTATTCAACAATTTGCTCGAGCTGGCGCAAGTAATTTCCATTTGACCCTATCACTTTCCAGTGTAGCCCAATGGCATCTGTCTGTTTTGGGGGATATTGAGAGCTTCGAATTGTTTGTTTAGGGTTCTGATAAGGAAGTCTGACTATCTTGCAGGTGGGCGGCCACCAGATCTTTTGGCGTCCTGTGGGATCCAATTAGTAATGGCTCTAGTCCAACGGTCATCTCCAGATTGCATTATATGACTAGTTCATCTGATTTTCCATGTTCTGGCAGATGAGACAGTGTCCTTGATTTTAGAATAGCGACGGAGGTCGGAACTCCGTATTCCCTCTCTCACTTGAGTGAGGCATGATATTCCAAGCATGGCTCTTTCAATTCCTCTTTGGGAGACACGAATGGTATTTTCATCCTGCTTTCGTAAGGCCCAGGTCTCTGAGGCATATGTCAATGCAGGGAGAATGGTGGAGTAAAAGAGGTGTGTCCATAGCCAGAAGTTCCTCCTGCGCAACTCAGGTTTCAGGTTGTTAATCATGTTGACTTCTCGACCTAGGTACACATAGCTGTTGCATTCAGAGATATTTGTTCCATTGAGAGCGAATGGGGCCTCTGGAACTAGTTCATTTCTCATGAACATAGTTTTGTTGAGATTCAATTGTAGACCTATCCTTCCACATTCTCGGTCAAAGTCTGCTAGAATTTGTGACACTTGGCTGATGTTTGGTGTTATTAGAATGTCGTCATCAGCGAAGTGTAGGTGGTGTAGTTGCCGACCATCTATCTTCACTCCCATTTTTTCCCATTCTAATTGTCGCATGATGATGATTTTGAGGGTGGAGCTGAAGAGTTTTGGTGAAATGGTATCACTCTGCTGAACCCCTCTTTTGACGTCGATAATCACTTCCCTGTAGAATGGTGAGATCCTAGTGGTGAAACTGTAATATAGGTCATGGCGGATCTTTATGTATTGGGTTTGAACGCCCTGTTTGACTAGAGGCTTCTCTGACTGCTTCAGTCTCCACAGAATCGAAGGCTTTCTTTAAATCAATGAAAGTGAGACAGAGCGGCATCTTGAATTCTCTATAGACTTCAATGAGTTTGGTTAACGTGTGGATATGGTCGATTGTGTTGAATACTTTTTAGAAGCCAGCCTGCTCGCATGGTTGTTCTTCATCTAATGTTCTGCCAATCCTGTTCAGGATGACTCGAGTGAACAGTTTGTATATGTTCACTGACAACAGATGGGGCGATAGTTGCCAATGTTGTGAATGTCTCCCTTCTTGAACAGTAGAACTATCCTGCTAGTTTTCCATTGGGAGAGCACCTTACATTCGGGTCAGGTAGTGTATGAAGAGGCGAGCCAGTGTATTGATGAGAACTCACGGCAGATTGTTCAGGGTTAGGGTTTTATCTTGTCTGGGCCTAATGCTGTTCCCTTCCTAACTGATGAAATGGCATGTCAGATTTCAGAAGGGACAAAGTTGGGAATGACATATCCATCCTGTGGAATTTGGTATGTGGGTAGGGGGACGTGGCTATCAAAGAGATCTGAGTAGAAGTCATGGATAATCTTCTCCATTGCCTTTCTGGAAGATGTGATAGATCCATCAGTACATCGGAGGGCAGTCATTTTTGTCTTATAGTTGGCGAAGGACAGGCGGGCGTTGTTAATGCTTTTTCCGGCTTCTGCTGCATCCTCCAGCACTTCTGCTCTTCTCTCCTTGAGGTCTTCCTTTATCACTTCTCTGCACTGCTTTGCAAGCTTGGACGTTAGCATCTGGTAACCTAAGGCTCGCGCCTTAACACGTTGGTAGATGAGCTAGAGAGTTTTTGAAGACAAGTGTCCTTTTGTGTCCTTTACTCTCTCGGCATTCTTTGCACAATCATAGAGGTGTTGAACAAGTCGGTTGTATTCTGCATCAATATCGTCAGTGATAGCATCTTCCCATGTTGCTGCAATGGGGCCAAAGGGTTCCCAGTTGGTGGTCGTTCTAGTGGTTTTCTTAAACTTTGCAGCCTTTTCTCCCTCATTGTGTGAAGTAGAATTTTTCACGAAGGAGATGGTGGTCTGATCCTGTTTGGAATTTTCAACGACAGCGACATCAGTTAGGCAGAACCTTCGATTGAATATTATGTGGTCAATTTCATTGTGGAACTGTCCACCAGGAGATTCCCATGTCCAACGTTTCGCTTTAGCCTTCTGGAACTGTGAGTTCCCATGAATGGTCTTGGTGGCTATGATGAACTCAGATAGCCTCTCACCATGTTCGTTCCATTATATATAAATGATTATAAATCATTGTTATAAGTGATACTGAAATAAAAATGAATTTGCTTCTAAAATTATTAACATGGGCCTGAAATTAACAATAATATATTTGGAGTTACATTTCTGGTTAATTAAACTGAAAACTTGAAGCATATAAATGAAGTTTTTATACAGTTTTGGAAAATATCTGCCAAAATTTGTATTTTGTTCTGAATGCTTCAAAAAATACCTTTTTCACATTCATTACAATTTATTTTAGCTCACTTCAATTTTCTAGAAAATATGAGTCAAACTACAAGAAGAAACTCAATATTGGTTCTAACTCAGTTTCATTTAATTAAATAATCTGTTATTAAATATGAACATTTTCCACTGAAATACTGTTCTCGAAGTCTGCAAGCATGTCTATGTTTAACCAGTTTAAATTTACAGTAACACAAACCCAAGTATAAAATAGCTTATTTTAACTTATTGACTACTGCATCACTAAAGTGAAAACTTTTTATAATTTACTTCATAGCACTGTATCATTAAAGTTATAAGCATGTTATTCCACTGAAAAAATGAAATAATATAGAGAATAACTTAATGAGCTAATAAAATTCAGATTCTTCTTAAGTTAGTGCTGTTGCTTTTCATTATATACTTATGTTTCCTCTTACTTAAACTATGGGCAAATTATAATTTAATTCATTTTAAAGAATTTTTAACTAACACAGTTGGATTATTGAATATTATCAGCCATGCGATACATCACTCATAAATATGGACTGGAAATTATAACAATATATAATTGAATTCAGAGCAATATTCTATTACCAAGAGCCACATTAACTACATAATATGTAATTTCCCAATCGAAAAGTGTTTTGGAAAGTAAGAAAATACAAATAAAGAATTTTATTATTTTTTCAGGTTAGGATTATTTGCCTAATGTACTAGAAAAGACTAATGGCAATAGGAAGCCATTAGTCAACTGTTCAATCATGTACAATGTTTTCACATTGAATATCTAGATGATAGATATATTTATCAGAGATAAAAAGGAAAGAAATGGTCTTAAGCGTAATAACAAAATTTATTTTATTGTGGTCTGGGATTTAACACAATTGCAGGTCAACAAGTACAAATGAAGAAAACTACTCATAAAGGGAAAGCAGTGTAAAAAGCGCAATATTTACAAATAAATTTTTATTTTTAAATTTGTGGATTTTATTTGTAAATTTTATTTTCAAAATGTATTTGTGAATTTTAGAATGCTTGAACCACAGATGTAGATATACCAGGCAGAGCTGCTACCAGCTCTCCCCATTGCACTCCCTGCACTCCACTGACCACGAGGGGTCAGGGAAGAAGAGTGACTTCCAGCCCGAGCCCACCATCCCAATAGAGCCTCAGAAGAACCCAGAAGAACCCACACACCACGCTGGTAGCAATTTTCATCATCTGGACTCCACATCTCGTCAGAGCTCCACCCAAGAGACTAAACCAATCTTCAGCCTGGTTTATCAGAGACCCAGCCTACAGAGATCCACCCTACAGAGACCCACACTTCAGCGGAAAGTATTTCAAGCCCAGGAATGCTTGAAACACAGTCGTAGATACACCAGGCAGAGCTGTTACCAGCCTCCCTGTTGCACTCCACTGACTACAAATAAATTACCATAAAATATAAGAATTTAAAAAAATATAACAGAAAAAATACAAAGATTATCATAAACACAACAATTAAAAGTTCAATGTTGTATGACTTGTTAGGTGAAAGGCTGTGACTGGTATAAGACTGAGAACCTTTTCTCCCTTCTATAAAATGAGTGCTTTGGAGAATTGTTAAAATATATTTTTTAAAAATCGTGTTTTGCAGAAGGAACCACTTCACTGTATAATATAACATCTGGGTATGCCATATCTTTAATTTATTTGACTTAGAATATCAACTTGCATTTTTAATTTTATGAGTTTATTATAAACAATCTAAGTAAATTATTTATTTTAGAAAATAATGATTTAATCAATTCAGTATCAAGAGTGAGTATACTGTTATGATATACTAGTTAAATACTAAAATATAACTTAGTTCTGATGCTTACTTGTCTTTTTATATAAAATGCAGAATACTTCTGTTAATATTTTCAGTATATACAATAATATTTACTATTTTTCCACACACCACATATTAAATCCCATATCATTTGCATGGAAAACTGTGAGTAGAATATTTGTGTCCTTGAGAAATATTTCATAATATACTTTTTGTGAATTTTTTTGCTTCCATAATTGTGTAAGATAGAGTTTCCAAATGGTTTAACAGTAAACACAAATGAAACAAAAATTGCAAAAGAACAAGTGTTGGGCGCCACTGACTCCGCCCACTGCCACTTTGCCTTCCTGCGCATGCGCAGGGTCCTGTGTCCGCGCCATGCACAGAGTCCCTGGCATGGCGTGATTGGGTTTTCTCCAATCAGAGCATGTTTCGTCAGATCGCATTACTAGCTCGCACCATCTCGTATGACTTGTGCTGGCCAATGGGAAGTGGACACGCCAAATCACACCATTTGCACCAGCCAATGGGAAGCGGACATGTCAATTTGCTCCAGCCAATGGGAAACGGACATGCCAAATAGCACTGTATAAAAGCAGCTTGCACAACGGGTCTGGGTCCTTTTGCCATCGCAAATATGAAACTAAAAGAGCTCCAGTAAAGCGTGTTCTAAGAAGAATCCTGTTGTGGTTGCTCTTCATCATGGATGGTCGAGGGCCCCGAACGAAACATCCAGGCACCAGGCAAGGACCCCCAGTTTTTCCGGGAGGATTCAGACAGAACTTAGATGCGCGGGAGCGGAGGCGCTGGTAAGTTCCCCCCCCGGATAAGTAAAAATATGGGCAGGTTTATTTTTTGGTGTTGACGGCGTAGATACTGCAATCCTTGCACTTGTTATTTTTGTGCTTGGAACCCTGCCATTATGGAGACTAATCCGTGCCCATCTGAAAGAAGACAGATGTGGCGACATTCTCCGCAAGGGAAGCAGGAGTCTCGCAGAGCACCAAGAAAGCATGTCCAATTTAAATAGTAAAAGTGTAGGAATTGATAAGGGAACGGGGCAAAAGATAAAGCAAGGTGTACACAAAGAAAAACAAAGGCCTGATCAGGGAAAAAAAGTAACTAAGCCTCCAGGACTGTATTCATTTCTGGAAGAATTTTTTAAACTTGTCGATCTCAGAATCTGAGGAAGAAAGGGAAGATATGTTTAATTCAGAGGAAGAGGCAGAGTTAGAGGAAACTGCGGTGGTATATGAGAGGGAAAGGTATGATCCGGAGCTTACCAGACCTCCACCATATAACCCGCAAAACAACAGTTATGCAAAAGGGTCTCAGCGCCTTCAGCTGAGGGTGCAAGCCTCATTCCTCATAAAACTTGGAGAAAATTGGCTTTGGCCTTTCCTGTATTTGAGGATGCTACCACACATAATCGGTTCCATCAACCAATGGAGTATAAGCAACTTAAAGATTTGGCTGAGGCAACCAGGAGTTATGGTGTTTCTGCAAGCTTTACCATAGCTCTTGTGGAACGCTTAGCCCGAAATGCCAATAATGTTTGTTCTACTAATATAAAAGTAAAATGGAAAAATGTTTTGGATAACAAATGGTATGGACCGGATCCTGTAATGTCAGGATCCAGGGGAGCTGTTTGCGTTTTCCACAGGACAAGGAGGATCCAATTTGGGAACCGGAAAGACTGACATGCTTCATCCATCAAGATGACAAGAGAGCTGATCATTCTGACATTGCTGATGAATCTGCAGCAGAGCTTCGGGAAGAAGGAATGACTTTGGGCAATAACCAGGACATGACCGATGCCAGTGCCAATATGAAAAGTCAAACAACGAAAGCAAAATGACTGTGAAATATCTTGCGGACAGTTGGTCGCAGGAGATGGAGGACTTGTTATATTGACAATTGATGGCATTGTTGCTCTTAACACCACCCAAATTGAACCCATTACCCTTGGGGATTTTACTGAAGGGATGTTTTCTGCCTATAATTTCTTTAAGGTATGGGTGGGGGGGTGTTAATTTTTGGTGCAATCTGCTGTGCTGGCGTGTTTCCTTTGCCTCTGGTTGTTATGCAAACTTAGAGCACGTCATGCCCAGGATAAAGCTGTAATCATACAGGCCATGGCAGCCTTGGAGCAAGGCGCATCTCCCCAGGTTTGGCTTGCTAGCCTCAAGAGAGATCTTTGAACATGGTCTTGGCACCAGGAGGTCTTGTTGCCATTGCACTCTGTAAGACATGTTCAATAGCACATTACAGCCTTTGCACTCTTTAGGCTTAGTGTCATTGCACAAGGAAAGGTGTAATGCTGTTGTCTCTTTCTCCAGGCAACCACCCTTGATCGGCTGGTGCTGAAGAAGTATTGGCCTTGATCGGGTAGATGCCTAGGTGTCTTTTATAAAACAAAAAAGGGGGAGATGTTGGGCGCCACTGACTCCGCCCACTGCCACTTTGCCTTCCTGCGCATGCGCAGGGTCTTGTGTCCCACGCATGCCCAGGGTCCAGTGCCCCCGCACATGCCCAGAGTCTCTGGCGTGGCGTGATTGGGTTTTCTCCAATCAGAGCATGTTTCGTCAGATCGTACTAGCTTGCACGATCTCGTATGACCTGTGCTGGCCAATGGGAAGTGGACACGACAAATCACACCATTTGCGCCAGCCAATGGGAAGCGGACACGTCAATTTGCTCCAGCCAATGGGAAACGGAAATGCCAAATAGCACTGTATAATAGCAGCTTGCACAACGGGTCTGGGTCCTTTTGCCATCGCAAATATGAAACTAAAAGAGCTCCAGTAAAGCGTGTTCCAAGAAGAATCCTGTTGTGGTCGCTCTTCATCGCTGGATGGTCAAGGGGCGTCCCACAAACAAGGGGAGAAAAGACTAATTTTTAGAAATTTGGAAGCAGTACTGAGACTAATAGTGCCACAAAGCATGTATATATACATATACATATATATGTATGTATGTATGTATATACACACATCAAATCAATACACTAAAATCTCATAAATTTTTAATGGTCAAGTTTTAAAGAAAAGTGCACTGAATATGAACTGAAATAAAATTATCTTACTCCATCATAAGACATACAATTAATTTTATTATTAGAATAAATAAAAAATTTTCTCAATGAAATTCACAGAAATGATTTTCCTTTTTTGTTCTGGGGCCACACCGTGAATCTCAGGAAATCCTCCTGTCTCTCTGCTAAGGGATCACTGTAGAGCAGGAGGTGAGAGCAGGGGAGTTTGTAGGTTGGAAACCAAGTGAAGTACAGGCACTAAAACAGGTTTATCTACATATAAGGAAAGTACTTTACACTTTGTTGTTCTCTGGTCAAACAGAAACAATTTTTTAATATAGCTGCATTTAAAAAAATTTTGTTTATAATATATTATCAATATTTTTCTAAGTTTAAATGTTAATAAATACATTTATTTTACTGTAGGTTGGCAATTTAAAGTATTTATATGTTTGAATGTCTCCTTTATTAAATTAGATATTTGTGACAAAATAATTCTACCAATTTTTACTTTCATTTTTCCACTTATGATGTCCTGTTTGAAGAAATGTTAATTTTAAAAATATAAGAACTAACAGTATAATTTTTATTGAAGTATAGAACTGTCAATATAAATTCTATGTGTTCTTCTTAGGAAGTAAACACATACTATAGATCAGGATAATATGTATCACATTTTGTGTTAAATTTTATATATACCTATATGACATGTTTTAAAAGCTGTACAGATTAATTTTCATTTTTTGAGTAATTCAAATATTTGTTATTGAGATTATTCAAATATTTTTTAATTTTTTAAAACTTTTGTTATAAAAAAACTTTGTCATCACTGAAATATCATGACAGCTATATATACTATGTTTCTAGATAGAGTAAGCCATTCTAAAAACCTTAGTCTCTTGTCATTCTTTTTTTAAATTCATATTCTAATAACACATTCATTGTATTAATTAGTTTTTTCATTTATAACTATATGATTCTTAATAATTCGTTATTTTTGTGTTGTTTTCTGATATGTGCTGAGAGTTTGCAGGGTCAGTTCACTGAATCTTTAAGGCCCAGTAGGCCAAAAATGTGTTGTTGGGTATCCAGCTCAGGCATCCTGCATGCAGCCCTACTTTATGATATCTAATCAGTTTCCATTTCTTTTCTAGGTCTGAATTAATTTCACTAAATAATCTTTTTAATCTTTATCTTTTCTTTTCCTTTATCACTTAGAGTGGATTTTCTTGTTTACCTTTTAACTTCGTTCTCTCTCTCTCTCTCTCTCTCTTTCTGTCTTTGGCTTTTGGGTCAACTGCTGGCGATACTGGGTAACTCCTGGCTCTGCACTCAGAAATTTCTACTGGCAGTGCCCAGGGCACCATAAGTGATGTTGGATATTGAACCCAGGTCTGTCGCATGCAATGCAAATGCCCTCACAGCTGTATATCATAATTTCCCCAATATATTATCATTTTAATTGTAGCAACTCTAATATTGAATTTATTATATTACACTTCCAACATGTTCTTTTCTAGAAGTTTGTCTATAATTGCTTGAGTATTCTCACAGTCCTTCTATTTTTTTTTGTTCATTCATCACTGCTCTAATATTTTTTAAATAATCAATTATTTAATCACTTCTGTGATAATTCTATTATCTTTCCAAGTTTGGCTTTGCTGCTTGTTAGATACCTTCTGGCTATGGTGCGTTTAAGTCTGTGAATGACTTGTGACTTGCTTTTCACCTCTTTCTATTTTTCTATTTTTTTCGCCCTTCCTCCCTTCATTCCTTCCTCATTCAGTTCTTCCTTCCTCCCTCTTCCTTTTTTCTCTTGTCTTTTATTTCCTTCTTTTCTTCTTTTCTTCTCACTCCCTTCCTCCCTTTCTCCATTCTTCCTTCCCTAGCTCATTCTGTGCTTCACTTCTCTCCTTCCTTCCTTCCTTCCTTCCTTCCTTCCTCCCTCTCTCCTCTCCTCCCTTCCCTCCCTCCCTCCTTCCTTCCTTCCCTCCTTCCTTCCTTTCCTCCTTCCTTCCTTACTTACTTGCTTCCTTCCTTATTTCCTCACTTCCTTAAATTCTTTCACATCTCTTGATGATTTTTCTCCCTCTCATCTATTTTTTTCCTCTAGTTTGAATCTCTTAAATTTAAATATAGAACCACATTTCCTTTGGAGACCCTACCACAATATACACAAAAGCTGTGTTTGGAAACATACCTACACACAAATATAAAAAAAATAGAATATTTTACTGTAGGTACAGATACAGCTATAAAATGCTACCAAGAAATCCATATGCATAAAATAAGATACATAATGTGAGCTTAAAGATGATACTGTCTGTTCCAGTAAAAGGATACTCATAATTACAAAGCACATCTGCTATTATGGTGTTGATTTTGGCAACATTATCTGGTGAGAAAGACTGTCTGGCAGCTATCTTGTAGGTAACCTAAACACATGGGACAATTATTTGACTTTTCCTCTGGGATTATGGTTTCCATGATAGGCTAAGAATTATGCTATAGTGCTTTGTGTTGATTGAGATTCATATTGAAGTTTTTCTTGAGATTTAAATTCGAATGTAAATTGCTTTGACAGAATCTGTTACTTTGTATATTTCTTTCCAAGAAATGTGCACATGTGGTTATATATTTTTCTGTCTCTCCTAAGCTTTCCTTTGACTGCCATTGAAATGTCATTCATATAATGAAAAACCTCTATTGGTGAATAGATTTCCCCCTGTGGTTTTCTCAATGTCTTGAGTTTTCATAAACCTAGGAGAGAGCCAAGCAGAGGAAGAGAATGTTATAGAAGACGATTTACTTTCCATCCTTTTCCTTCAAAATATACAGAACTAGCACTTCATTAGACAACCATAACACAAAAATAATTTCTGGTGATGAAATTATGTTCTGATAATTGTTTTTCATATTCACTAATATAATAGTAAAGATGCCTGATATCAATTAAACTCTTCAAACTCAATCACAATTGAGGATAAAAACTGAAATAAGTCTAAAGTAACATAAAGATATAGAAATGTTTATTTACACAATTTAAATTCTCACATCTATCATATTGATAGAAAATATTTATACTGTTTTTACAAAGTGCATGTATTTTTATTTATTTATTTGTTTATTTATTTGTCTTTTTTGGTCACATCCTGTGACTATGGAGTTTCGCCTTGTTGGGCTCTGAGCTGCTAGCTCTAGGATCTAGCATTTTCCCACCACAAGACCTAAGGGCAGGACCCAGAAATGGGCCCTGCCCATAAGGTTACACCCAAAACATCTGTGCTAATCTGAATAAGGTGAGGCAGAATGTGCCTGGTCTTCTGATCTCTGATCACAGGGATATGTAAATCAATGATTGTTATCTTAAAAATGTTACCTTGCAAATGCTAAATCTGTGATTGTCATTTGTTCTGTTGTTACAATGGCCCAGGAGCTTGCCAATGCCCTGTGATGTGTGCTTGTACCCCCTCCACCTAAATATTGTATAAAAGGTTTAAACTGTATCCAATAAAGTGCTGCTATCCAGAGCTCCCCTCTGCATGGGTGTCCTTCATTCTTTCCTTCTTTTCTTTCTCAGCAGTAGCAGCTGCAAGGCAGTTTCTCCCAAGTTCATCCCTCTCTCCTTTTCCGCAGGGATAAAGTCCACCAAGATCTAGGGTCTTCCCTCATTTGCGCCTGGGGCTGCTGGCCAGGACCCAGACTCTCCTGGCTCTTTGCTCAGTAATTACTCTTAGCTGTACTCAGGAACAATATGGGATGCTGGGGATCAAAACAGGGTCAGCTGTGTGCAAGGCAAACGCCTTACCCACGTGCTATCGCTCTGGTCCCCATACAAAGCACAAGTATTTTGTGAAAAATAAAAGTGATTGATGTTTCATAATAGTATAACCATGTAAAAATATGACTATTAATATTTTAAATGAAGCATCTAAACCAGGGAGAAATTTTACAGTGAACTAATGATGCTATTTTAAGGCACAAAAACATATTACTTTATAAAAGACATTATAAACATCTGTTAAAAATTGACATTTAAAATTTGTGGTCATATAAATACCTGAAGAAGTCTCATTTAAAAGCAATCTGATATTTGGGAGGCATCACCTTTCCCAAATTCAAACTCTACTACAAAGCAGTAGTAATTAAAAAAGCATGGTATTGGAACTAAAAACAGACATGTGGATCTATAGAAAAGAATTGAGTATCCTGAAAATAGCCTCAAACACATGATCATTTAATCTTCGACAAAGGAGCAAAAATTGCGAAATGGAACAAGGAAAGCCTTTTCAACAAGTGGTGCTGGAAAAACTGGGCAGCTACATGTAAAAGAATTTAGACCTCTGTATATCACCATGCACAAAAATCAGATCAAAATGGATTAATGATCTCAATATCAGACCTGAATCCATAAAGTATGTCCAAGAAAAGATAGGAAAAATCCTCCACAAAATTGAAGCTAAAGACATCTTCAAAGGTGAAACATCACTAACAAAACAACTAGAAGAAAGGATAAACATACAAGACATCATGAAACTAAAAAGTGTCTGCACTTCAAAAGAAAAAATGACCAAGATACAAAAACAGTCCACCAAATGAAAATGAATGTTTACCCAATATCCAACTGATAAAGGGTTAATATCTAGGATATATCAGGCACTGGTAAAACTTTACAAGAAGAAAAGAGTCAAACCCATCAAAAATGGGGAGAAGAAATGAACAGAAACTTCGACAAGGAGGAAATTCAAATAGCCAAAAGACATATGAAAAAATGCTCATTATCATTATCAGAGCAATGCAATTCAAAACAGCTATGAGATATCATCTCATACCACAGAGACTGGCACATATCAAGAAGAGCAAGAACAACAAGTGCTGGCATGGATGAGGGGAAAGGGGAAACTCAACCATTGTTGGTGGAAATGTCAACTAATAGAGCCTTTTTGAAAAAAAAAATGGACATTCATCCAAAGACTAGAAATTGTGCTTCTATTTGACCCAGCTATACTGCTCCTGGGAATTTACCCTGGGAAGCCAAAAACACACAGCAGAAATACCATCCCCACATTTATATTCATAGAAGCACTATTCACAATAGCCAGAATGTGGAAACAACCAGAGTGCCTGAGAATAGATGAATGGATAAAGAAACTTGGGTACATCTACACAATGGAATAATATACAGCTGTCTGGAAAAATGAAGTTATGAAATTTTCCTATAAGTGTATCGACATGGAGAGGATCATGTTGAGTGAAATTAGCCAGAAGGAAAAAGACAGATATAGAATGACTGCATTTATTTGCATGACATAAATATATAGATACATATATATTTAAATATATACATATTATGATACAATATCCAAGGTCAGACAAAACAAGGATTAGGAGGTCTTTCCAAAAACGAAAACTACCACAAGTGTTTGGAAGTCGGTGGTTGCTTGGGACAGAGAAGGGAACAGTGTGCTAACAATTGTTGTAAGTGATACTACTAACCTAGAACTGAGTATTGAATACAGGCAAAAAGATACACATGATAACCTCTAAAGGTGTGTATCGCAATTCAGTGTGTAAGAGAAAGAAGAGAGAGAGAGAGAGAGAGAGAGAGAGAGAGAGAAAAGAGATAAAGAACTCTGTATAGAGGCAGGCTAGGGGAGAGGAGACGGAGTGGGAGACATTGGTGGTGGGAAATGGGCACTGGTGGAGGAATTGGTGCTGAAAGTATGTATGACTGAAACCTGGACATAAACATCTATGTAATTGTACATCTCATGATGGTATAATAAATATTTTAAAAATAAAACTATCTGATATAAACCCCTTTTATTTATTCAATCAATCATATAAATAATCAGTGTTTCTCTCAAAAGGCAATTTAAGAGACCCTATGCAATATATCTTAGAATAATTCACTAAAAGGAACAACACGTAAGCATCTTTATCTTTCCATTCCTAAACCTCATTGACCAAAGTTATATAAAAATAATCGACTCTGTCTATGATTTAGACAAATGTTAAAGCTGGGAAAATTCTCTAGGGTCCCTTTCACAGTTTTGGGGAAACGTCAGGGTAAGAAGTAAAGAATCAGTGTATGTGAATCTGAGGCAAGCCCTTACAATTACAGCCAAATGAAGCTGTTCTAGATCTGTATAGACCTGAGTGCAGCAGCAATGGCTAGAAAATGAGATTAAATCAAACCAATTTTACAGTGGTTTTGAAGAAATCTAACAGTGATTTTGAAGAATTGTACAAAGAAACCTATTATAGTCTTCTTAGATATCAACTTTCATTTGCTGTCCAAAATAGACTGCATCAAATCATACATCTATACACATATGTATACATATAAGTATACACTACACCTGCATATATATTAGGTATATATGTAAGATGTATGTAAGATATATGCAAGATATATGTATAGTATTGATATATGTAAGACATATATATATATAAGTTAATATATGTACAGAGATAGAGATATAGATATATATCTTTCAGTAATTTCAACCCTACTTCCAATATTGGCAAATTATAACACATATAATAAATTTGTTTGATGGTACTATTGAATGAACAATTTTCTTTTATGTAAGTACTTTAAAATATACTTTAATATGTGTAAATAAAAGAATAGTTTACACATATAGGACTTCATATAACATTATTAACATATTTAAAAAATTCTTATTACCTTTACAGCTCTCTTGATGCAGTTTTACATATAGTAGTTCTTTTTTTTTTGGCTTTTTTGGGTCACTCCCAGCAATGCTCAGGGGTATCTCCTGGCTCTGTACTAAGGAATTACTCCTGGTGGTGCTCGGGTGACCATATGGGGTGCCAGGATCGAACCCAGGCTGGCACAGTCTGGCCACATGCAAGGCAAACGCCCTACCCACTGGGCTATCGCTCTGGCCCAACATATAATAGCTCTAATTGTACACACAGGTTCTGATACCCGTCATCCCAATATGTCTAGCAATAAGTCAGAGCAACTCACCCATCATAAGGTCCGTCATTCTCAACATCCAGACTCCATGGTTCCTCAGAGCTCCATCCAAGGGAAAACCTGATCTTTCCCCTTTAAGTTTCATTGGTAAATGCTCGAGATGAGAGCCTTCTACTGAGAGTATACCATGTACACAGCAGAGTCTGGCAAGATACCCATGTTTTATTTGTTATGCCAAATACTAGTAACAATTATGGACTCAATTCCATGACCTGAAGAATAGTTTGAAGCTCTTCCTGTCTCAGGAGCAAGCAGATGCCCTTGGGTTACACTTGCTTGTGACAGGACATATGGAGATGTTACTGGTGCCCGCTCGAGCAAATTGATAAACAATGGGAAGACAGGATATGGTGACAGTGATTGATGGTTTATAAATATGTTGATTAATTTTAAAATTCACTTTAGAATTTCTTATTAGTTTTGTCCTAATATTGAGTGATACATTTCACCCTGAATATTTTAAGCTTCCTCACCTCAGATATTTAAAAAAAAAAGCACCATATCTCCTAGCATGGAATTGGGAAATTTTAAATCTAAAATAAGATTTCGAAATGCCTGAGTCATTCACTATCACAATCTTCCCAATTTAGTTCATCATCAATTTGCTCGAGTGGGCTCCAGTAACATCTCCATATGACCTGTCTCATGCTAGTAGAGCCCAAGGGCATCTGCTCGCTCCAGGAACATAAAGAGACTCAAACCATTGTATTAGGTCATGGAATGACCTCACATAATTGTTACTAGTATTTGGCATATCAAATATGACATGGACAGCTTGCCAGGCTTGCCGTGCGGGTGGCATACTCTTGTAGTCACCTCTAAATACAGCATTTATTGATTAAGCAGCCGCATAAGCCGGGTTGTGATAGGCTCATCTGCTGGATGGAGTTCTGACAAGAGGGAGGTTCAGATGTGGAAAATGGCAGCCCTCATGGAGTGGGGGTGGAGGTCATATAGCTTGTTGCAAGGCTCTGCTGGGGTGGCAGGCCAGGGCTAGAACCCACCACCCCTCCCGGGTACCTCATGAGTGGCTGGGCACAGGGAGAGCTGGTAGCAGCTCTGCCCCATGTCTGTTAGTCTCTGGATCAGCATACCTGGGCCTGATTGAAAAAAAATTGCTGCAGGGTGGGTGTCAATGATCTGGGCTGTGATAGGCTCATCTGCTGGATGGAGTTCTGACGAGAGGGAGGTACGGATGTGGAAAATGGCAGCCGTCATGGAGTGGGGGTGTCATCTGGCTTGTTGTGAGGTTCTGCTGGGGTGGCAGGCCAGGGCTAGAACCCGCCATCCCTCCCGGGCGCCTCAAGAGCGACCGGGCACAAGGGAGAACTGGTAGCAGCTCTGCCCCATGTCTGTTAGTCTCTGGATCAGCATACCTAGAACCTCCAAACAAACTCTCAAGCCTGAGTCATTAAGATTAATAAAATGATTCAAAGATGATAATACAAATAGACTTTAATTTAACTTTTTTGATATTCTACGTATGTATATTTCTTAAACAGAAAAATGCATGGGGAAATTGTGGAGTTTGTTGGGTCTAAACATGATTTGTGCTAGCTTTGGGACAGTTTGTCAAACCACAAGGCCTAATCCTAGACTACCTATAAATATGCCTGCCTTTATAAATAAATCTGCAGTCTGAAATTCTGAAAATGTAATTTTCTTAACAATGTTTATGTTGTGGCTCAGAAGCATAGCATAGTTAAATATTATCATACATTTTATTAAAAAATTGTGTATGACTAGAATGAAAAACAACACCTTTAATAATTTTTTGTTCTAAATCTCAAAGGCATCGAAGAAATAGGTAAAAGGACAAAGAACCTCCGGCTCCAGGCACATATCTTCGACTCCACTGTTCTCCCTGCATTAACATATGCCTCAGACACTTGGGCCCTACGAAAGCAGGATGAGAATGCTATTTGGGCCTCACAGAGAGGAATCGAGAGAGCTATGCTTGGAATATCACTCCTCACTCAAGTGAGAGAAGGAATCCAGAGTTCTTACCTTCATCACTATTCCAGAATCAGGGACGCTGTCTCGTTTGCCAAGGCTTCGAAAATCAGATGGGCTGGACATGTAATGCAATTTGGAGACAACCACTGGACTAGAGCCATTACCGACTGGATCCCATGGGATGTCAAAAATCACGTGGCCGCCCACCTACAAGATGGTCAGACTTCCTTGTAAAGACTCTGAAGGAATGGTTTGAGGCTCTTCATATTCCTGAATCAACCAGATGCCATTGGGCTACATTGGCATGTTATAGGGTCCAATGGAAATGTTACTGGCTCCCGCTCAAGCAAATCGATGAATAACGGGATTCAAGTGATCAAGTGATCAAATAAAATCTCCAATACATAACAACTTTCATATGCAACTGTTCATGACTATTATCTTTCTCTCTCTCTCTTTCCACCTCTCTCTCTCCATATCTTCTCTCTTTCCTTCCCTTTTCTTTCTTTTATTGTTTGTTTTTGGGGGTATACGCTACTGTCTCCAGGAATTACTCCTGAGAGGTTCAAGAACCTCGTGGAATCACTTGATCACTTGATCACTTGAATCCCTTTATTCATCGATTTGCTCGAGCGGGTGCCAGTACCATTTCCATTGAACACTATCATGTGGTCAGTCATTCTCAACATTCAGACTCCATAGTTCCTCAGAGCTCCATCCAAGCAAAAACCTGATCTTTCCCCTATAAGTTTCATCAGTAAATGATCAAGATGAAAGGCTTCTACTGATAGTATACCACCTACACGGCAGAGCCTGGCAAGCTACCCATGTTTTATTTTTTATGCCAAAAACTAGTAATAATTATGAACCTCAATTCCATGACCTGAAGAATGGTTTGAGACTCTTCCTGTCCCTGGAGCAAGCAGATGCCCTTGAGCTACACTTGCTTTGCGCAGGATATATGGAGATGTTACTGGTGCCCGCTGGAGCAAATCGATGAACAACGAGAAGATAGTGATACAGACAATGATACAGCAATACAGTCATCTTAATTGTTTGGTTAATCGTATTGACATTGAAATATAAAATGGTACATATAAGATTGTTATAAAAGCTATCATCAATGCTTTCAATACTTTAGAAATGCTTATAATTTCTTGGCATAAGTCTAAATGAAAACAATAATAGGAAATCAAAACTTCTTTTTTGGACCATGCCCTGTGGTACTCAGAGTTTACTCCTTGCTGGGCTCAGAAGATCATATACAGAAACCCCATCCCTGCATGCAACGCAGGCACCCTACACACTAAACTATTTCTTCAGTCTCTTCTCTTAGTTTTTAAGGAAGTGTTTTACTGTTTTTGATAAAGAAACAGAGGAAATTCTTGAAGGTGCTTTTATTTTAACCATATTTCCACCTATAATTGCTGATTTTTTAATATACAAATCATTTCACAAGAGTGATATAATATCTCATTGCCATTTTTATTTCCCTAATATAAGTTACTTAGTGCTGTTGTAGTAAGGGCTCTTTCATGGTCTGGAAGATAAATATTTTTATTATTGGTTTTGGCATATCAAATACGCATCGGAAAGCTTGCCAGGCTCTGCTGTACGGACTGTATATTCTCAGTAGCTTGCAGGACTCACTGAGAGGGGTGTGGTGATAAATCACCGGGCCGCAAGGGGGAGAGCTGGTATCTGGGCTTGAAATATTCTCCTCTGACGGGTGGGTCTCTGAAGGGTGGGTCCTTGTAGGCTGGGTCTCTGACAAGCCAGGCTGGAGATTGGCTTAATCTGTTGGGTGGAGATCTGAAGAGCTGTGTGTGTGTGGATTATGGAGATCGCTGCCAGTATGGCATGGGGGTTCCTCTGGGTTCTTCTGAGGCTCTATCTGGATGGTGAACTCGGGTCGGAAGTCGCTCTCATGGTGAGTGGAGTGCAGGGGGTTCAATGCAAGTAGATGCCATTGGGCTACACTGGCACATGATAGGGTGAAATGGAAATGTTAATGGCGCTGCTTGAGGAAATCAATGAACAACGGGATGTCTAGTGACCTAGTGAATATAAGTTACAATGAATTTTTTAAATACATAATAGTCATTCATATACCCTATAAAGGATCTGTTTATCTCCTCTCTCCATTTTTTTATTGGAGTTATTGATTTTATTTTTGTTGCTAAGATTTGTGAATCCTGTATATATTTGGGTTATAAGCTTTTTGGATATATTATATATGAGTTTCTGTCTGAAATAGGGTATGCAAATTTTTTTCCTATCAGTAAGGTCTTTTTCAAGTTTAGCCTGCCATTTTTGCTATGTAAAAATCTTTTAGTTTGATAAAGTCTCATTTGCATACTTTAGTTTTTATTGTCTTTGTCAATGGAGATGAATCTTGGTAACACTGAGGTTTATATCCTTGAGTGTGTTGCTTTCCTTTATACCTTTTATAGATCCTGATCTAATCTCAGGTCTTTAACCCACATAGAGTTTACTTTTGGGTATGATGTGAAATTCATATAGATTTTCTCTTTTCTTTTTATTTAATGGTGGCTATAAAATTTTACCAATACCTTTTTTTGAAGAGATTTCTCTTGCTCAACTTCATGCATCAACTCCTTCCACTAGATTACTATCAATATATCTGTGATTTGTCACTGGGTTGTCAATTTTAATTCACTGTCTTGAAAGATATTCTTTATTCCAGAGCCACATAGTTTTGATTAATATGGATGATTAGTACTATTTAGAAATATTTGTTCATGATAAAATGTCAGCAAAATTGTGGTAGAAAGAAATTTCTTTAAGACAGTAATAACCATATAAAAACACAAAAAAATTGTACTAAGCATCAAACCAGAATTCATTTTCTTGAGATCAGGTAAAACAAAGATTTTCATTTATCCCACAACTCTTCAGTGTGTTTTTTTGGAACTCCTCACTACAGCAATTAAGCAAGAAAACTAAATGAAAGTCATTAATATTATAAAAAGAAGTTAAAGATTACTATTTGTAGGCAACATCATAATAAACACAAAATCTTAGAATATCCACTAAAAGGTATTAGAAAAAAATAAACCAATACAGCAATGTAGCAATTACAAATTCAACATACAAAAATATGCTGCATTTTTGCATACAAACAAAGAACAAGAAGAGAATGAAATAAATATGGAACTTCATTTAAAGTATCACTGTCTTCCCGTTCATCATCGATTTGCTCGAGCGGGCCCCAGTAACATCTCCATACATCCTGTCTCATACTAGAAGAGCCCAAGGGCATCTGCTTGCTCCAGGAACATAAAGAGCTTCCAGTCCATTCTGGAATGAGGTCTATAATTGTATACAAAAACAAGTACCTAGGAACCAACACGAAAGATGTTTTTAAAACCTATAAGGAAGTACAAGAGGAAACTAGAAAGTGAAAAAAAGTACTTTATGTTCATGAATTGTAAGAAATAACTCCCAAAAGCATTATGCAGATTCAATGTAACCCCATCAAAGACTGTTATACTCTTAAAGTATGTAAGGTAAATGCTTATGAAATTTAGATGATATAGTTAACTGCCCAAATAGCTAATGTCATTCTGAGAAAAAAAGAAACTAAGAGGGACTGCATTCCCTGACTTCAAATTTTACTATAAAGAACAATTTCTGATAAAATATCCTAGGAATGTTTCAAAATATCTTATTTCTGAAATCCTTGTGAGGAATACAGGGTGGTTTTCTTGGTCATTATCATGAGAACCTGTCAGGATCTGTAGAGTTAAAACACACGAAAGTCTGGAGAAACTCTAATAGTATGGCCCTCAGGAGTTTCCCACTGCCATGCTCTTTACCTGTCATCCTCCCACTTGGCTTCCAGAAATTCATCAAACTTACCACATATGAAATATATGTCCTTCCAAGTTTCTGTATAAGTTAGTTGATCTCATCTGTAATTCTCAGTATTTACATTTCTCCTCAGACTCTGAATGAATTTGGCTTTCCACATACAACCTCAATAATGTCTTGGGTCTCTAAAACATATTGTTTCCTCATTTAAAAGTCAATGAAAGGATAGTAACAACCCTTCAGGTCAGTTTTTTCAAGTTTTTTATTAGTTTTTTTTTTAATGCATCACCCTCATTGTGTATGTTTTATTATAATAAAATTCAGGGCTTAGTGTTTACAGCTTCAGTATCCAGTGTTTCCATGGATTTCAGCTGTTTCCCTTGCATCTTGTAGATTTAGCTTGGAATCAGTAGAACCTGTAGGTGAGTCAACACGGCAGTGGCTCCGGATAATTTAATTTTACACAGTGCTTGAGGCAGTGGCACCAAGAGTTAAGTTCCAGCCAGAATCCTCTCCTCTCTACTGCGTGTTAAGGACTCCGGTACTGAGGAGCCATTCTCTCTTTTCCTTCTCCATCTGTGTCATGTGACTCCATTTATACATAAGTGCGCAAGCACCAGGCTGGGGCACAGGCCAGAGGCAGGGGTGCGAGACATTGCCGGGAGCACCAGACCATGCATCCCCAGAGCTGCGGGGTTGATTGACACGAGTCACTACTTTCATGTCCCCTGGATTCTGGCTATTCTTTTCTTCTTAGTTGTTTCTTATCCTTAGATGGAGTGGAGTACTAATATGGTCAAGTACTGTCATGCTGTTATCAATCATTTTTCATTTTTCAAGTCTGTTTTAAACTACTTTGTATTTTTAATATTCTGAAAATTGTGTCATGTATAATACAAACATGTTGTATCTATTATAACACACATATTTTATATACAAAAATGAATGCTTACTCTTCTTAATGGATAAATCCTTTGACCAGATAAATCACTCATTTTTAAAAGACGATAAGTATCATTGTCTGTCTTAACATTTGTAGGTTGTTTTCAACTTTTTGCCTTGTATCTTTTTTATATTTAGATTTCAAGTGTGTTTCTTGTACTTAGCAACGGAGATGCTGAGCTATGTGTTAGTGCTTTAAACATTGATGTTCAGAAAGACTGTGATGTAAAACTCTTTATTACCATTTTGTCATTTCTTCCTTTTTGAGATTTTCCTTTTCATTTATTTAAATTTTTTGACAGTGGGAGGCTTGTCCCCTATTTTTTCTCAAAATCTGCTGGTATTTTGTGTGCTTTCCAGTGTTTAATCCTGGTTTGACACTCAGGAAAACATTTCTGGTGGTGTCCCAGATACTTTAAGAGAGCTGGGGATTAAACTTGGGTAGACTATATGCAAGGCAAATGACGTACTTGCTAAACTATCATTTTGGCCTCTGAGTCATACTGTTTTCTTATTTTTGAACCACATTTGATAGTGCTCAGGAATTATTCCTGGCTCCTTGTTGAAATGTAATCCCTGGAGGTACTCATAGGCCAATATGTACTACTTGAGGAAGAAACAGAGTTGTCTTAATAAAAGGTAAGTTATCACTCTATAGAATTTATATTTTGTGTATTTTCAGTTTCTAAATTTTCATCTTTTGTATTTTTTCTTTCTAGTAATTTTTGTTCAGTGGTTATATTAAATTTCAATTCTAAAGTCTATTTAAATTTTAAAATAAAACTAACCTTAATTTAATTCAAGGCGATACTGTTGCAACTCCCCTTTCCTGTCATTACTACTATTATTATTACTACTATTATTTTTTCAAATAAGTTTCTACCATGGCTCTTCTTCCAGGACATATATGCTGCATATAATGTTTTATTTGACGTCCCATATAACTTTCAGACTTTTATTTTTTCAAATATATCTGATTTTTGTGTTCTTATCAGAACCCTCATATCTAGCATTTACTTAGTTTTGTTCATTCTGGTAGTAGTGCTTTTTTTAGCTCACTATTGAAACTATGAGCTATCTGAATTTTTTTTCTTTTTCTCTCCTATCTGAAATTCTCATATTGTTCACTTATTATTTATTCTCTTGATTTCAATAAACATCCTTATGACTGATACTATGTTGTCTTCTTAATTATTTCTTCCGTTGCATTAATAAATGGTTCAGGTGTTTTGCCTTGATCCATCAGTTGTGATAAATTTCTTTGTATTCTCATTATTTTGCTGCTCTGTGACCATTTCTATGGAATATGCTACGTAGCACTAATGAAACTGTTTTCTTATTTTGATGCTAATATTTCAGGATATTGGCTTAGGGGTTGGCCTCATATACCTAGATTTTCTGTGATTATATAATATGATTCTTGATGAAAATAGGATCATGAAGAATCATATTATACATATTATTCTGAACTTAAAATCAGAAAAGTCTATCAGTCCAAGAGCCATATCTATAAAATGGGGTTTGAAGCCAAAAGAAATAAGAGATTGATACTAGAGATTGACAGCCACACTGTTGATACAATGAGTACCCAAGAAACTGGTTTCTTGAGTTTAGAAATGCATCAGTATAGGATCTGCCTAGCATTCCTTGTATTTTGTTGGTTTTGTAGGCTGAATATTCTTTAGCTTTCTGTTTCAAATAAAGTGGTATATATCTTTGCTGCAGGTGGGTACTGTACCATTTCTCAAATACTTGTACTCCACAAAGGAGATGGTTACTGAACTTCATGAAGAGAGGTGATTCTGATTCTAAGACTGGACTATTTTATTGTTATGAAAGGATCCAGGATGATCTTCTTTTGACTCCTATTTAGCATGTTTAATATCCAAGATGGCTGGAGTAAAATTGCAAGATTAATTAAAGAATAAGAGCTAATGGGGTGGCCAGGATAGAGTACAGTAGTTACTGAGATTGGCTAGCATGTGCCCTACCTGCGTTCAATTCCCAATACCACAATGGTCTCCAGGAACAAGTGAGTGAAACTCTGGAGATCTTAGCTCCCTGGGATGTAGTGGATATCCTCATACCACAGAGTCTGAAAGACATCACACACTTGTGGTATTACATTGAAACACCATGGTCATTGACTCGTGAAGCACATGGGTTCTTGAGCACAACTGGGGCTACATCTCCTAGAGTCCATTAAAGAAATGGCTGAGAGATGGAGAGTACAGCAAGTCCTTGCATGTGGTTGACGTAGATTCAATCCCTGGCACCCCATAGAGTTCCACAAACACTACTGGGAGTAATTCCTGAGTGCAGAACAAGAAATAACCCATGAGAATTCCTGGATATGACCAACATGCTCACCCCTACAAAATAAAAACCAACCAAACAACACAGCAAAGATCTAGTAAAATAGGAGTGGTTAGAAGAAAATGGTGCAAAGTTCCTGAATGTCCTATCAGGTTCATGATTAATGTAATGATCCATGAAGGGAATTATATAGTTGGACTATTTCGTCTCAAGTAATCTGGAAAACATACATAGTGGACATCAAAGAGAGGGAAGACATCAAGTGGAAATACACATACTAAAATGTGGATGCATACTAAATGATGTAAATTCAGTACCTAAGAGGAAACTTATATACGCTGTACAGCATAGAAAAGTAATAACAGGGGCCGAGCGGTAGCCCAGCGGGTAGGGCGTTTGCCTTGCGAGGCTGGCCTGTGCCGGCCCGGGTTCGATCCCGGTGTCCCATATGGTCCCCCGAGCACCGCCAGGAGTAATTCCTGAGTGCAGAGCCAGGAGTAACCCCTGAGCATTGCCGGGTGTGACCCCCCAAAAAAAAAAGCAAAAAAAAAAAATAAAGCATTTTAAAAAAAAAAAAGAAAAGTAATAACAGAGGTGAAAAGGTTAATAACCCATTCAGTAACCCAGATGTCATGTATTCTGAAGACTGCTTAATATCAAATCCTTGATGATTAAGTTAAATGTTTGTTTAACAAGAAGTTGAAATTTTAAATCTTTTAAAGAACCAAGTATATGTACTTTTTGAATCAAATTATGAAAGATGTTTTGATTTTCACTGACAGCTCAAGGGAAGCATTTAGTCTTCTTGAAGAGCAGAGGTGCAGCACTACAATATGCTTCCCAATTAAAGAATTATACTCTTCACTAGGTCAAGTATTAAAGTAAAAAAAATAAGTGCTAAGCTTAATGTAAAGTGCTTATAATGTTTTTCCATAGTTAATTAGATGTAAGTCAGCTGTCTCTTACTATTTAAAATACCATAAATATACTGTGTATGAAATTAATAAGAAGTCCCTTGAAAGAAAATATGAAATAATGACTAACTAATTGTCTAAAAGAGAGATATAAAATAAATTACAATATTATGTAATTCTAGCAATTTCCTCTGGACAAGTAGGCACCTTGAAGAGTGGGAGCAGCCATCATTTCACAAAAATTGATTATAACTGATGTCTAGCTCAACTCATTAATTCTAAATTGAAGGAACATAGACATATAATTTATGTTCAGAGAGAAAAGTTGAAAATTATACATACAAATTCTATAATATTTTTGTCTGAAATGAGGTCCAGAATGAAGATGCTATCAAAATATAAACAGCTACTTATTAGCAGTACATATGATTAATGACCTAAGATTCTTGACTCCATGTTGGAGTCTTCCAATTTATTACTGGCCTATTTTCTCCATTATCACTGTTACTGTCACTGTCTTCTCATTCATCATCGATTTGCTTGAGCAGGCACCAGTAACATCTCCATATGACCTGTCTCATGCAAGTAAAGCCCAAGGGCACCTGCTTGCTCCAGGAACATAAAGAGCCTCAAACCATTCCATCAGGTCATGGGAATGAGGTCTATAATTGTTACTGGTATCTGGCATATCAAATATGACACGGGTAACTTTCCAGGCTCTGCCGTGCGGTTAGCATACTCTTGTAGTCATCTCTAAATCCAGCATTTATTGATGAGCCGGGCTGTGATAGGCTGGTCTGCTGGGTGAATTTTGAAGAGGGGGAAGTCGGATGTGGAAAATGGAGGTCCTCATGGAGTGGGGGGGTCATCTGGCTTGTTGTGAGGCCCTGCTGGGGTGGCAGGGCTAGAACCTGCCATCTCTCCCAGGTACCTCCTGAGCGGCTGGGCACAGTGAGAACCAGTAGCAGCTCTGCCCCAGGTCTGTCTCTAAGGCAGACATTATATTCTCCATTATATCAAACCAGATTATCAGAAGATACATATTAGGTGGAGGTTCTTCAGATACCTTCAACATAATTCTTAATATTAACGTATATAAAATATTTACTATAATATGTCAATACACTTGCAACCAATATTTCATTTGTGCTTTTAGCAAAACAAATGACTAAAACCAGATACATGCAATTTATTTATTTATTTATTTATTTGTCTATCTATTTATTTATTTATTTATTTGCTTTTTGGGTCACACCCAGCAATGCTCAGGGGTTACTCCTGGCTCTGTACTCAGGAATCACCCCTGGCGGTTCTTCAGGACCATATGGGATGCCTGGGATCGAACCCGGGGTAGGCATGGGTCGGCCGTATACAAGGCAACACCCTAACCCCTGGACTATTGCTCTGGCCTCACATGCAATAATTTTCCACTTACCAAAATATGATGACTATTAGTTTGTATAGATTTAGGAAACGCAGCTGCAAATGTATGAAACAGAACTGGATCCTATAGCTTTAAGTTGTTTTAAAATTAAAAGCAATAAATGCAAAGTTATTGTAATCAGTTCAATATTTGTGGTCATGTAAGATTCATTCATATGTTAATTTTTAACTGACTGTATTTTACTTTATTTTATTTTATTTTATTTTATTTTTGTGTCACACCCAGTGATGCGCATGGCTGCTCCTGGATCTGCACTCAAGAATTACTCCTAGTGGTACTCAGGGACCATATGGGATGCTGGTGATCGAACCAGGGATGGAAGCATGCAAGAAAAATGCCCTACCCACAGTGCTATCACTCTGACCTCAGAACTGGCGTTATTTTTACATATATTTTGAGTTGCAGAAAAAATTTGCCAAGTTTTTGATGCATTTCCTTTCCATAATTTCTCCCAAGACAAGGGACATCTTGGTGACCTCCACAGGCAGTTCAGATAGGAGCTGGTCATCCTGTGTGGTAAACTGGTGACCATAAGGACTGTGCTGTCTGATTCTGAGTTCTGAAGAGAAGGGCCAACTGCATTGTTACAGATTGCCAGTTATTTCTGCAAAAATTCAAGATATAGCAATTACATGACACTTATGGATAAAAACATGTGTGAGGTGTACAGTGGTGATGATTTTGTGCTAACACAGGGTACCATGATAGTGCCTGCTCATCAAGGGTGCTGAGAAGTAGAGGAAACCACATAGCATAAATGTATTTTATGATTAGAAAAGTTCAGAACATTAATATATATATAAAATCTATATTGTATATATTATCTATTTCATAATATATATAAAATTATATACACACATGCATATGTGTGTTTGTGTGTGTATATATATATATATAAGAGAGAGAGAGAGAGAGTGAGAAATGTTTAAGATGTTTAAGTTTATTTTTCAAAGAATTCCTTATTCTCTTCCTGGGGTAGATAGAAGATAATATGTGTATTCTTATTCCTTGTTACACAAATGATATAAAATAATTCATAAAAATATTTTTAGTTGTATAGAGTTTTGTTGTTTGGTTTAGTTATGTTTAAAGACTATTAGTTCCAGTTTAGTAGTTTATTGTTTGTTTTGTTTCTTTGTGGTCATACCAGATAGTGCTCAGGGTTACTACTGGCTCTGCACTTAATTACTCAGACCCGCCCTTATCAACTCAAAAGAGTGATAGGGTCTGTCAGATTTGGAGAATCTTTCCAGAATTTCCCTAATTGCTGCTCATTTATCAGAAGAGATCATGCACTTGTCTTGCCGTGGCCAAACCTGTTTTATTCACTGCACCATCAGAGTATTCCTGGGCACTGTTTGAAGTGATCCCTGAACACAGAGCCAGGAGAAAACGCTGAGCACAGTGGGGTGCCTTGTACAAACCAAAAACTGTATCCCAAATCCTTTCTGCCTCTTGCTCTTTTAAGTAGCTGCATGTGTGTGTAGAACTCAGAGGCATTTATAGAATTAGTATTATATTTCCCGGCAGAGCCTGGCAAGCTCCCGTGTTGTATTTGATATGCCAAATACCAGTAACAATTTTAGACCTCATTCCCACGACCTGATGGAATGGTTTGAGGCTCTTTATTGTCCTAGAGCAAGCAGGTGCCCTTGGGCTCTACTAGTAGAGACAGGACATATGGAGATGTTACTGGTGCCTGCTCGAGTCAATCGATGATGAATGGGAAGACAGTGATACAGTGATATTTTATTTCCAGTCCATTAGCTAGTTTGGCAGATTTGGGAAGAACAAGTTATTTTTGTCTTTTTTTTGAGCTGTGACACAAATACACGGGATAGAGCTTTTACCTGTTCTCCATGTGTTCAGCTGATCATGAGGCATCTGGGAGGGAAGGCGAGTTCTAGCCCTAACCCGCCATCCCAATAGAGCCTTGCAAGAAGCCAGAAGAACTCCCACACCATAAGGACCACCATTTTCAGTATCCAGACTCCACAGTTCATCAGAGATCCACCCAAGAGATAAACCATTCTCTCCCCTATTGCAGTTCATCAGTAAATGCATAAACTGAGAGCCTACTAGGGAGAGTATATCAACCAGATAGCAGAGCCTGGCAAGATACTTGTGTCATATTTGATATGTCAAAAACCAGTAACAATTTTAGACCTTATTCCCATGACCTGAACGAATGGTTTGAGGCGCTTTGTGACCCTGGTGCAAGTAGATGCCCTTGGGCTATACTAGCATGCGACAGGAAGTACAGAGATGTACTGGTGCCACTAGAGCAAATTGATGAGCAACAGGAACACAAGTGATACAAGTCTGAGTTCAGTCTCTTGACACCAAGTCTTAGGGCTAAGTCTTGTTCCTCTCAGTTTTAGGTGCACCATCAACCAGTGACTGCAGAATCTCTATATCATAAACATATGTGATCTCATTCAAAATCTTTGGATGCTAATTATAATTAACTCTTATTCTTTATTTCCTCATCCAAAAGTAGAATCTGTCACTGAAGTTATTAAATTTATATTGCTACAATCTTCCATTTTTAATATTTTCAGTTCACAAATATGTGTAAAACAAATTTTTATACCAGAATATCTGTCTGCTTATGTATGAATTCTAATATTAAGAACCTTTACCTAATCTTTAAACCTTAGGAGATTCTCTTGTTTAACAATAAAACTAGTTTCATCTATTCGATTAGATTGATTTGAAGGAATAATTTTTGTTCAGAGAAACATTTACTGAATCAAATGTTTTCTCTACTCTTTAAATCACTTGATCACTTGATCACTTGAATCCCGTTATTCATCGATTTGCTCGAACAGGTGCCAGTAACATTTCTCAGGAAAACAAACATTTCTGTTACTGGATTTGGCATATCGAACACGCATAGGACAGCTTGCCAGGCTCTGCCATGCGGGCGCTATAACTCTTTAAATCACTTAGATTTAAACCTTTAATGGAGTTCCAAAAAAGGATTTTAATAGACAGACATGGGGCAGAGCTGCTACTGGCTCTCACTGTGCCCAGCCACTCATGAGGTGCCCAGGAGGGATGGCAGATTCTAGCCCTGGCCTGCCACCCCAGCAGAGCCTCACAAGCCAGACGACCCCCACTCCATGAGAACCTCCATTTTCCATATCCAGACTTCCCCATTGTCAGAGCTCCACCCAGCAGACCAGCCTATCACAGCCCGGCTTGGGCAGTCGTGAGCGGCGGTGCAGTTCATCAATAAATGCTGGATTTTGAGATGACTACAAGAGTATGCTACCTGCACGGCAGAGCTTGGCAAGCTACCCGTGTCATATTTGATATGCCAGATACCAGTAACAATTATAGCCCTCATTCCCATGACCTGATGGAATGGTTTGAGGCTCTTTATGTTCCTGGAGCAAACAGGTACCCTTGGGCTCTACTTTCATGATACAGGTCTTATGGAGAAGTTACTGGTGCCCGCTTGAGCAAATCGATGATGAATGGGAAGATAGTGATACAGTGATACAGTGAATAGTACAAAAGATCTACCATCATAATCCAATATAACAAAAGAACTCTAGCTCTGGTCAGAACTTAGACCATTCAAGGGAGACCAAGTCTCCCACCAAAGAGACCAGAAAAGATTCCCACTAAAGAGAGTCCTACCAGAGAGGAGCCTACCAAAAAAAAATGGGGCAAGTGCTTATTTATACCAAAGTAATCCTAACTATTGACAGGAAGGGTCCTGTCAACAAAGAACCCTCAACAATTCTAGATAGTAGAAGAGTGTAGAAGGGTGGGGTCACACCCTATTACAGGTATAAACAAAGGATTACACCTAGGACTAATCCCTTCTTCTGAGATTATGTCTTATGTAAAGCATTGGATCACCAGCCCTGCTCATCAGAGTCCCACCCTACAGCAATCTACTTCAAGCCCAGGTATGCCTGATCCAGAGACTCAGATCCATGGGGGCATAGTTAATACTGGCTCTCCCTGTGCCCATCTGATCATGAGATGCACGGGAGGAAAGGTGCTTTCAAACCCTGACCTGTCATCCCAGCAGAACCTCACAATGATACAGAGGAACCCCCACACCATGAGGGCCGCTATTTTCAACATCTGGACTCCACAGCTCGTCAGAGCTCCACCCAAGAGAAAAGTCGATCTCTCCCTGTTGCGGTTCATCAATAAGTGCATGAGATGAGAGGCTATTAAAAGAGTATCCCACCCACATGGCAGAGCCTGACAAGCTATCCATGTTGTATTTGATATGCCAAAAACCAGTAACAATTATAGACCTCTTTCCCATGACCTGAAGTTATTGTTTGAGGCTCTTCATATTCCTGGCGTGAGCAGATGCCCTTGGGCTACACTAGCAATTGACAAGACATATGGAGTTGTTACTGATGCCCACTTGAGCAAATCGATGAACAACGGGTAGACAAGTGATACAAGTGAAGTGAAGTAATGGAGTCTCAGTCGCTTGGAAAAGTCTTTTTTTTTTTTTTTTTTTTTTTTTTGCTTTTTGGGTCACACCTGGCGATGCTCAGGGTTTTTCCTGGCTCTGCACTCAGCAGTTACTCCTGGCAGTTCTTGGGTGACCATATGGGATGCCAGAGATCGAACCTGGGCCAACACAGGCCAGCCACGTGCAAGGCAAACACCCTACCCACTGGGCTATCGCTCTGGCCCTGCATTTTCTTTTTTACACTCTCTATCAGGTTGTAAAAGAACCCTTCCAGGAGGAAAGATACTTTACTGTTTAGTAAAGAGAAATTATAATGGGCCAGGTATAGTATGGCAGGGAAAGTACTGACTTGCAAATAGTCAACCAAGTTTTAATCCCCACTACACTACCACATATGATCCCCAGAGCCCTGCCAGAAATGATCCCTGGAGTAAGTTCTGACCAATGTTGGTGTAGCCCTAAATCCAAACAGCATAAATAAAAAAGAAACTGCACTCCTTTTGATTTAATAATAAGTTTATATATACAGCACCAATTTGACAAAGGATTCCTTTAATAAGCGGATCTCCCATGTGTTCTTGTTCTTAAAATGAAGTAAGTATATAGCACAAAATATTAGGAAAATTTAGTTCATAAGCAATAGTTGCCCATATAAAACCATTTAAAGGTGAAATTATATGCAAATGTATATACAATTGTATATAAGATTTTAACATTTGAATTTTATTAAGTAAAGGGAACTGACTTACCCTTTTTGAAGGTTGTAATTCACAAAAACTGTTTGGTGGTAATAAAATACAATAGAAATCTTTATAAAGGAAAGCTCTATACCCATTTTCCTTAACTAGAATCATATTTTTCTTCATTTCTGATTAAAAATAACATATACAAATAAAAATTACTCATATAATTCATTGATCATAATAGTGATGCATTTCAATCAGTAAAAAGTAATTTGCTAAGTTACTAAGTATATAATCTTGTTTTATATATATTCTAAATAGCATATTTTATACACACACACACACACACACACACACACACACACATACATATATATATATATATATATATATATATATAAATATAAGTTGCTATCAACTACCCCCTTTGCGCTCCCTGTGCTCCATGATCATGAGGCATCTGAGAGGGAGGGAGACTTCCAGCCTGGGCATGTCATCCCAATAGAACCTCAGAAGAGTCCAGAGGAACCCCCACAGTATTTGGCAGCAATTTTTTATCATCTGAACTCCACAGCTAATCAGAGCTCCACCCAAGAGAGAAAGCCTATCTAAAGAGCTGCTTATCATAACCCCAACCTATAAAGAAACCTATTTCAAGCCCAGGTATGCTTGAACCAGAGACACAGATACATGGGGCACAGCTGCTACTGTTCATCAGTAAATTACCAATGTATTCCACCTGTCCCTCTCAGAGAGCCCAGTAAGCTACTGTAGAGCTGGCAAGCTGTCCACCGTGTATTTGTTATGCTAAAACCAGTAAAAGCAATGAGTCTCATCACCCTGACTCTGGAGAGAGCCCAAAATATAGCATCACTAAGAAGGAGAGCAAGTATAGACTGATAAAATCTCAGGAAAAAACTATCACTATCACTATCTTCCCGTTCATCATCTATTTGCTAGAGCGGGCACCAGTAATATCTCCATATGTCCTGTCTCATGCTAGTAGAACCCAAAGGCATCCACTTGCTGCAGGAACATGAAGAGCCTCAAACCATTATATTAGGTCATGGTAATGACCTAATATAAATGTTACTGGTACTTGGCATATAAAATATGACACAAGCAGCTTGCCAGGCTTGTCGTGCGGGTGACGTGCTCTTGTAGTCACCTCTAAATAAAGCATTTATTGATGAACCATGCAGCCACTAGTGGCCCGCAAGCTGGGCTGTGATAGTCTGGTCTGCTGGGTGGAGTTGTGACTAGAGGAAAGTCTGGATATAGAAAATGGCGGTCCCTGTGGGCCCTGGCCTGCCACCCCAGCAGAGCCTCACAACAAGCCAGGCTGGATTGGGATCCCCCATCACAGCCTGGATCATTGCCACCCACCCTGCAGCAGTTTTTTTTCAATCCGGCCCAGGTATGCTGAACCTGTCTCTGGTTCTACTGCTGGCCTGGCAAGGACCCAGAAGATTTGTAAAAGGATAAAGCAGTGCTCAAAAAGGAACTTCATTAACTGGGCTATATATGGTTCTGTCCCAACAAAAGATACAATGTATCTATACCACGAGCTATCCATCATTTTACTCATGGTTCGGAGGCAGATGATCTCTGTCCAATGGTGATCAGGCCAGATGATGTTTGTTGTGCCCACTCAGGGATGCCAGATGTCGGAGACACTGCCAGGGTCTCCAACAGTGCTGGGGTGCGAGTTCCCTTCTATCTCCAAAGCCGGCAGGGAATGGATGAAGACTCAGGAATCCAATGCAGTTTTAAAAGGCTTTACTTATCACAGGTTCAGGCATACAAATCCACAATAGGGAAAACCCTGTGCTTAGGATTCCTGGCTAGAACCCCAGCCATGTGTAGGCCAAAATGGCGGCCACCACGTGTAAAGGAAGAGGAGACAAAGACAAGACTCCCAAGAAGGGCGCGAGCTCACAAAGAGAGAGCCCCCAAAAGAGAGCGCGAGAGAGGAAGCAGGCTAGTTTTATACCCCTATGTCTACGGTCATACCACCGTGAATGCGCCCAGGAACAAACTAGGCTGCCAAAGCGAAGGACTAAAATGACTATACTTTCAAAGCATGTACAGTGGAATTGGAAGCATATATTGAGGACTTGATGTTGCAATTGGGAATGATCAAGTATGACATCATTAGTCTGACTGAGAAGAGAAGGCATCGATCATATCACGTCGTTTTCAACACCAGAGAAGAACTGATCCTCGGAACATGCAATAAAAGAGGCGTCAGTGGTGTTGGTGTCCATGTCAACACAAACCTGGCCAAGAGCTTTGATTCATTTGAGTGCCTAACAAACCAAAATGGAAGATTACATTTGAAGAGATGTGCCTCACTGTCAGTAGTTTCTACCTTCATTGTCTACATACCAACACCCACATACAAGGAAGAGGAAATTGAGAAATTCTACATGGAACTGGAGGAGTTCTATAAAAGAAAATAATACCTTCTATAAGATCATAGTTGGTGATTTTAATGCCAAGATGTCCTAGAATGGAACGACAGGGCTAGAGACTATCTGAGTTCATCATATCGACCAAGACCATTCATGGTAACTCACAGGTCCAGAAAACTGAAGCGAAACATTGGACATCGGAATGTCCTGGTGGACAGTTCTACAATAAAATTGACCACATCTTATTCAATCGACAGTTTTTTTTCTGTTTTTTTTTTTCTTTTTGGGTCACATGTGGCAATGCTCGGGGGCTATTCCTGGCTCTGCACTCAGGAATTACTCCTGGCAGTGCTGGGGGACCATATGGGATGCCGGGGATCTAACCCGGACCGGCACAGGCTGGCCGCATGCCAGGCAAATGACCTACCGACTGGACTATCTCTCCGGCCCCTCAATCAACAGTTTTGCCTGACTAATGTCGCAGTTGTTCCAAAATTCCAAACAGGATTGAACCATGTCTCTTTCATTCAAAATTCTACTTCAGAGAAGGCAGAGAAAGGGCTGCAAGGTTTAAGAAGAGAACTCCAAGAATAACCACCAACTGGGAGCTCTTTGGCACCATTGTGGCAATATGGGAAGATGTCAACATTGACGAAATCGAAGAAAATACAAAGGACTGGTTCAACACCTCCATGATTGTGCGAGTAACACCGAGAGAGAGAAAGTCACAAAGGATGCCTGTCTTCAAAAACTCTCAAGCACTTTCACCAACATGTAAAGGCGCAAGCCTCAGGCAAATATAAGTTTACATCCAGGTTCACAAAGCAGTACAAAGAAGTGATATAGGAAAACCTCAAAAGAGAAGAGCAGCAATACTGGCTGATGCAGCAGAAGCTGGTAAAAGCATTCGCAATGCCTTCATATCCTTCGCCAACTACAAGATGAATGCCCTGAGTAGTCCAGATAGATCTATCACATCTTCCAGAAAGACAATATAGAAGATTACCCATGAGTTCTAGTCAGATCTCTTTGATAGCCACGTCCATCTACCTTCATGCCAAATTCCAAAGGATGGATATGTCATTTCCAATGGTGTCCCTTCTGAAATCTAACTTGCCATTCCGTCAATAAAGAAGCAAACAGCACCAGGCCTAGAAAAAGCAAGACCCAAACACCTGAATAATCTCCCGTCAGTACTCATCAATACACTAGCTTGACTTTTCTTGTGTTACCTGTCTGAATGCAAGGTTCCCTACCATTGGAAAACCAGCAGAGCAGTTCTACTGTTCAAGAAGGGAGACATCCAAGACATTGGCAACCATCATCCAAACTGCCTATTGTCCATCATCTACAATCTGTTCAGTCAAGTCATCTTGAACAGGATTGGCAGAACATTAGATGAAGGAAAACCATTTGAGCAGGCCGGGTTCCAAAAAGTATTCAGCACAATCGAACATACACATATCATGGTAACCAGCTCATTGAGGTTTGGGGGAATTCAAGAAGTGCTCTGTCTAATGTTCATTCATTTAAAGAAGGCATTTCAGTTGAGACTGAAGCGGTCCTTGACTCACTAGCCAAACAGGGCATCCAAAATCAATACATCAAGATCTTTTTGAGCTATGAGCTGTATTAAGGATTCACCACCAGGTTCTCACCATTCTACAAGGAAGTAGTCATTGATGTAAAAAGAGAGGTTCGGCAGGGTGATACCATTGCAGCGAAACTCTCCTGTGCCACCCTCGAGAATGTCATGAGACAATAAGAATGGGAAGGAATGTGAGTGACGATTGATGGTTGGCAGCTACACCATCTCCGCTTTGCTGATGACATCATTCTAATAACATCAAACATTAGCCAAGTGGCACAAAGATTGGTTGACTTCCTTGTGCAATGGTAGGTCTACAGCTGAATCTCAACAAAACAATGTTCATGAAAAAGAACTAGTCCAGTGGCCAGGAGCCCTGGCCAGGGAGCCCCCAGCACAAATGAGGAAGACCTTGATCTTGCCAGACTTCATTCCTGCCAAAAAGGAGAGGGATGGACTTGGGAGAAACTCTGCCTTGCAGCTGCTGCTGAGAAAGGAAAGAATGAAAGAAAGACACCAAAGCAGAGGGGACTTCTGGATAGCAGCACTTGATTTACTGAACACAGTTTAAGCCTTTTATACAATATTTGGATAAAGGGGGTACATCACAGGGCATTTGCAAACTCCTGGGCCATTGTAACAGATAACAATCTTCACAACAAATGACAATCACAGATTTAGCATTTGCAAGATAAGGATCATTGATTTACATATTCCTGTGATCAGAGGTTAGAAGATAGGCACATACTGCCTCACCTTAGTTTGGATAAGCATAGATGTTTTGGGTATAACCATATGGTCAGGGCCCATTTCTGGATACTGCCCTTAGGGTTTTGTGGCAGAAAAGTGCTGGACCCTAAGGCTGGCAGTTCAGAACCCAACAGTCCAGATGCTACATTCACTCTGTTTGCTCCACTCTAGGCCATGGGCCCCAATGTGTAGTTCTTCGGTTGATCTTCTCGGTCCTATATTGGCATTAAAATCACCGACTATGATCTTGTAGAAGGTGTGATCTTTATAGAACTCCTCCAGTTCCATGTAAAATTTCTCAATTTCTTCTTCCTTGTATGTGGATGTTGGTGAGTAAACAACGAAGATAGAAATTGCTGACAGTGGGCCACATCTCTTCAAGTGTAATCGTCCTATTCAGTTTTTAGGCATTCCAATGAATCAATGTTCATGGCCATGTTCGTGTTGACAAGGACACTGACGCCACCAATGCCTCTTTCTTCGCATGGTCTGAGGAACAGTTCTTCTCCGGTATCAAAAATGGCATGATGCAATTGATGCCTCCTTGTCTCAGTCAGACCAATGATGTTGTACTTGATCTTTTGCACTTGCACCATCAGGTCCTCGATATATGTTTCTGATTCCAGCATAATGCATTGAAAATACAGTCATTTTAGTCCTTTTTCATTTTGGCAGTCTAGTTTGACCCTGACATTTTATCAGTCACTCCTTGTTCATCCTTCTTAGTGCTGCCGTATTAAGGTCTCTTTCAGGGTCAGGAAGATAAACATTGTTATTACTGGTTTTGGCATATCAAATACACATCTGACAGCTTGCCAGTGAAAGAGTTGGCCACCTGATGGGGTGACTGACTGGGAACTTCAGAATGCCGCACCTATCAAGGAAAACTCCAAGATACCATGTTGTATGCACAAGCAAGGATTTTTATTAATATTCAGTATACCTGGGCTCATAGCATGACCGCAAGCAGTCAGTGGCTAAGAGCCCCAAGCCCTTCCAGGGAGAATCTTTTAAGAGATAGTTCCCGCCGCTACAGAAAAGCCCACCCATAACCATCCAATAGATTTAAAATATTACATCAAGGTCTGCGTGCAGGCAGCCAGCCACTTTGTACCAAGTAACCATCTCCCACCAATCAGATCATTCTTAATACTTCTTTCTCTATTTGGTGCGGCTAGATACACGCGAGGGTTTATGGGTCAGCAATGGCTATGCGTAAGTGCAGGAATGCAATCCAGGCAATTCAGGCCAGATAGTAGGTTCTGCGCGGGGTCTCATAACCTCTAACAGGAATTTGTTCTGGGCCTTTTGTAGATAACAAAAAGGTGGTTACTTCAAGATGAAAAGGACACTCAGGCCCTAAATTGGTAGCTTTCCATGAGTAGGCCTGCCCTGGTTGGGAAAGGGGGTTTCTGCCTTCTTTTAGCCAGGCTCTGCTATGCAGGCGGTATAGCTTGTTGGGCTCTCTTAGAGGGGTAGTTAGACTATTCATGGTAAATTGGAGATAAATCCAAAGCATGCAATGGGGAGAGCTGGTATTTGCTCTGTCTGGTATATCTGTGTCAATATAATAAAAGAATTGCTGGAAATAACTTTTAATTATACATTATATAGAAAAATATGAACTTCCTTTCTTGCCTACTTGTTTCTCTCTTCACTGTACTTTCTCACTTCAGTTTTCCTATGACTTCCTTAAAATTTTTCCCATGACTTGTCTTAAAATTATGTATGTAAGACTATATTAGATGTATTACCAAATAGGGGAACTCATGCCTTGAATGAGGCAGCCACAATACAATCCCTAGCACTACCAAGACAACCAACACTACATGGTATGTCATACCAGAAAAACATGGAACTTTAAGCCCACATATCTATGCTCACTTCTGGGCATGGCTACCCTGTGCTGAGAACTGGCTATAAACCCCTCTTCAAAAATAAATAAAACGTAAGTTTATACCTGAATTAGAAATCCATTATATTCTGAGTAAATGTGACAGACACTTTTTAAAGGTATTTGAGAACAGTTAAGAGTAGGATTAAAACAGGATCACTCAACCTGTTCAATAAATGTGTCACATGTTGCAAAGATTCTGCTTTTCTATTATTAGAACTACTTTGATTTTATGGCAATAAGAAAACGCTCAGTTCAGTTTCCCCTTAGTGATACACTTGTTACCCAAAAAGATTTGGCTCTAACTTGAGATCTACATTAACTTGACATCAATAAAACATAAAACTTATAACAAGAGCTGTCAAATACAGAATGCAGCCAAATATGATACCATAATATAAGTACTACATATATATAAAAGGCTATGAAATTTTAGTATTTTCTTATTTGAATTGTGTTTCAGTCTATATCGCTTTAGGTTATGAATTACAATAAGAGGAAGTAAAATTACCTAAAACACAACATCCATGTATCAAAATTTTGAACGTATATACACATTATTCACTTTCAAAAATTGTTCCTTATTTATAAAAGTCAGAGACATCCACTCTAGACATATAAAATCAGCTGATAAGTTATGTATAAATGCTTTGTTACAACTGAGTTAATTTCTACTTCAATATAAATCGATAACTTTCTCACATATTTTCAGTTTTCTATGCCACCTTATTTTTGACCATTTTTAACTATTCTATTTTTGTTTTATGCCAAAAGATAAAATAAATGAATACATTAAAAGTTTGATTATATTAGTAATTTAATTTACTGATTCAAAGGTTTGCCTGGTGATGCTTTTCAATGTTTAAATACAAAAACCTGATTGCCTTGCTTTGTTTGCATGAATAGTAGAAGAAGGACAAATAATATAGATAATGAGTACCTGTTGAAAATCTGAATTATATTGCAACATTTATTTCACTCAAAATATTTGCTACCAATTTACTATATGTTCAATACTTCTGAAAGCATAGAATTAACCTATATGAAGTATAATAACATTAATTAAAATTTATATTCTATTTTTTTTTTGTTTAATTTTGTTTGGGGTAAGGTGGGAGCACCTGGGAGTGCTCATGGCTTACTACTGGCTTTATATTCAGAGATGATCCTTGGCGGTGCTCAGGTGGCCATATGTGTTGCTTGAGATTAAACCTGATTTGCCGACAATAAAGGCATATGTCATACCCACTCTATCTTTCCTGTTCCTGATATTCTATTTTCAAGGATTTTTACATTGATATTTTCAAATATATTTGTTAGAATCTCAGAAGAATTCAAATCTGTATTTAAAAATTTATGCATTTATTTTATTTAGTTCAATCGCTGACAATAATTTACATTTATAAAAACATTTTATTGTTAGACATTTTCAAATGTATTTCACATTTTTCTAATTCTGTATCATTTTCTTGTGTGCTTTAAATAAATGGATAAGACTACAATTTAAATCACTGAGTGTAATTAAAATTGTACTTAGAAAAATAAATATAGTAATTCGTATTTACTAGTAAATTTCTGAGAGAGGTCTGACACCACACTGGATCCATAGATAGATTTTTAATAAACTAACCTTTACACAGATTCCATTCAAATGATGCACTTACATAAAATGGCACATATCGATCTGCATTTTACCTGAATGGGTGAAAACTAAAGAAGACTAATAAAAATAGTTCCTGGCTTACTACAGTATACTTTTCCATTTTTTATATGAAAAAGGAGCATGTCCTCCATCTCCAACATTCTATTTTGAAAATATAGAATAATATCCTTGACAACCCTCAATTAAGTAGGGAGGTAGCAAAAGAATGAATAATCAGAAGTAGCATGAAACTGATGAAACAGCCAATGCAGTTGTTTCCTTATACCTAAACTCCCAGATACATAGATGTGTTGATATATTTTTTAATTATTATAGTCAGGTTTCAATAGAGGATATCCTCCTTATTTAAAAGAAAAAAATGATACATTTTTCTGTCTTGCCCTCCCTCACCAAAGATGGCATTAGATTTTCCCTATAAACTTCTAGCTACAATGGAGTAAATGTAGGAATATTTACAGCACACTATGTATGAAGAACAGCTGAGCTTTTAATTAGCTTACAATGGTGAACCCAAATTTATATTATTTTGCTGACTGTTTCACCCTTCTGCAAAAACTGCGGTTCAAGTTTTTTGATAAAGAGTTGGAGAAAGAGGTGTGTTACAGTTCATTAACTACTTCATTCTTCTAAATAAACCAAATATATTTTATTTTGTTCATATTATCATATCAGTTCCTATCAGTATTAGCTTATATCCTGAGAATAGGGAGGAAGTTTACTCACATTATTTATAATAATTCATTTACAGTTGCTTTCAATTTCAGTTATAAAGAGAAATTTCAGGTTATATTTTCTCCAAGTACAATTCAGCTTGATAACTATGTAGCTCTGTATCATTTGAAGTGACTTTGAATACAATTGAAGAGAATTTCAGGAAATGAAATTAACTAGTTAGTAATATGCCATTCTCAATCTGTGCTCTAAATATGAAGACCTAGAATATTGACTTAATTATTTTGATTTTGATTTTAAGCATCTTAATTATCATACTATTATTGTTTCTGGTTCAAAAATAAAATAAAATTATATTTGCATTAAGATTTATTTTATAATCATCCTTACATATTTTATTACAAATGACAGATTGTGGTTTTATTTCTTTTTTTTCTTATATAGAATGTTTTAAAATTTCTAAGAACTTGATAATTTTTATTTACATTTATTCACTCATTCCAACATCTATCCCTTCCAGTGTACAAATCCCATCATCAATGTCCCCAAAAATAAACATGAAGAGCACTAACTCAAATGCTCAAAATGTCACATATGGTAACTGTGGCATTTTTAATAGAATGGCTTATTTACCATTTATTTTCTCCCAATCTTAAACATATTATCCTCTTGACAGACTGTGACTGAGATCAGGTATGGAAGGGAAAATTGGTAAGCATTGATTATATTTTGTTGGGGACAACACTTCTCTGTGTTCAGGACTTAAACCTGAATCAGAACACAGGGGTTACTCCTGGTGTGGTCTGGGCACCATATGAGGTTCTAAGTTTCAAACCCTGAGTAAATCTTAGAGGCAGGTCAAGCATCTTCCCTACTGTACTATCTTTCCATCCCATGATTCCAGTTTTAGGAGACAGAGTTGATAATACAGAGTTAACTGAACACATTATAGCTTATCTATAATGTTTAAATACATAGTGATGTGATGACACTATAAATAACCAAACTAGAAGACAAAATAAATTCTTACTATTTCAGTTTATAACATTTGGACACTCAAAAAATTAAAAGTGGTTGACAGGACTTTATGTTACCTAATGGAAATAAAAATTAATCTTCCTGACCTAATGTTATGCTATAAAGAATAAGAGATTTTGTTAAAATTTAATTTATTTCTTAATAAATTATAAAGTATAATAAATGATGTACTTATTCATTATCATTATACTTAGTAGAGATCAATCTATGAATATATTTTATCATGAAATTATGTTTAATAAAGTCAATTTTCCTGATACTTTTTTAAAGCTAAAATTAGTTATGGAAAGAAAAATCATAATAAAATGATTAATGTTAGAATTGTTGTCCTTGTGATTAATGTTTAAATTTCCTGGTAATTTTATATATTGAGAGAAACTAAGGCTGCCATACTTTTCAAGGTCTTAAACATTGGTATACCTATATTAGTTTTATGGCGTAGTTTTGTGACTCATTCTTAAAAACTGAATAAAACAAAAAAAAATTTCAACTAACCAGCACAGTTTTAAAGTTACTCACTGCTAAAATTAAGAAACAGATTAAAACTTATATTATTTTGAATTAGCATGAACTCATAAATGTTTCATAATGTTTCTTATAACTCTTGATCACTTGATCTCTTGAATCCCATTTTTCATTGATTTGCTCGAGCGGGCGCCAGTAACATTTCCACTGGACCCTATCACGTGCCAATGTAGCCCAATGGCATCTGGTTGATTCAGGAATATGAAGAGCCTCAAACCGTTCCTTCAGGGTCTTTACAAGGAAGTCTGCCCATCTTGTAGGTTGGCGGCCACGTGTTCTTTTGACATCCCATGGGATCCAGTCGGTAATGGCTCTAGTCCAGCCGTTGTCTCCAAATCGCATTACATGTCCAGCCCATCTGATTTGTGATGCTTTGGCAAATGAGACAGCGTCCCTGATTCTGGAATAGCGACGGAGATCAGAACTCCGGATCCTTCTCTCACTTGAGTGAGGCGTGATATTCCAAGCATAGCTCTTTCAATTCCTCTCTGGGAGACCGAATAGCATGCTCATCCTGTTTTCGTAGGGCCCAGGTCTCTGAGGCGTATGTTAATGCAGGGAAAACGGTGGAGTTGAAGAGATGTTTCCGGAGCTGGTGGTTCTTTGTCCTTTTAGCTATTTCTTCAATGCCTTTGAAGGTATTCCATGCCACTCTCTTCCTCCTGCGCAGCTCAGGTTTTAGGTCATTCCTCATGTTGACTTCTTGACCTAGTTACACATAACTGCTGCATTCAGAGATGTTTGTTCCATTGTTCCATTGTTCCATTTCTTTATAACTCTTAGAATAATTATATATCTGCTGAGACCTTAATTTGGCATTAAATGGAATATTTCTGGGACAAGTATATGGACAGTTTGGGAGAAAAGAAAACCATCTGAAATGTGTTATTTTTGAGATAGCACATGCATGTGGGTTTCAAAGTCCTTTTTAAAAGTCCCTCTTCTAATAACTATTGTTTAATATTTCTTGAAAATAGGAAAATTTTAATGACTAAAATATCAATAACACAAGAAATAATTTTTATTAAATATAAATTAAATGCTAGCATAGCACAGTTTGTGACAGTGTGCTAAAATAAAATTTCTCTCTATCATTCTTTTAAAAAATTACACAAAACCTTATGCAAAGTTTTAAAATAAAAATTTAAGAAATAGGAAGAAAATTTTCAATGGCCTAAAGGTTTTGTGCATTAACATTATAGGTCTTAATATGTGTCACAAAATAATTTTAATATATCTGATAAATTTTCCTTCACAGTATAAAAGCATGTTTCTTTGAACTAAGCTTACTACTTTATGAGTTTGACAGATGACAGCTATAAAAAAAGTCCTTAAATTCATAGACTAATTGGCTGGATTTAAAGTCTCTAGGGTTGGAAATAACAGCTGTTCATATACATCGAGACAAAATATGAGGCAAGAGAATAGGTAACAGCAAATAAGTCTGTCATTTTATGTTGTATGATACAAGGACTCTGACATCTTTTTCTTTCTCTCCTCTATTCTTTGCAGAGTCTCACATGGTCTTTGTTGATGACTAATGACTTGCAATTCTCTAGGATTTCTTTGTTATTTCTGTTCTCTCAACATAGCTCTTCCCATGTCTGCTTGTGTCCTTAGCTCATTTCTACTTAGAGGCATATCTTTGGAGAGCATGAATGATTCTCTCACTACACTACCCTTAAACTCTTAAAGATATTTATTAAAGCAGTTTGATCTTTAAGTTCTACTGATATTTTTTCATCTAAATATTTCATCTTATTTCATCCAACTTTTAGTATTCCCTGGTAACTATAAATTTTTAAATATTTAAAGTTGTGCATCAGGATTCTTTGTTTTAAAAATGTTTTTCATCATTAGAATATATTTTATACTTATATAAGCACAATTTTATTCACTTATTATTTATATTATTTCTCCTTGGTTCTAAAATAAATCTGTGAAGTTTATTTTCAGAATTTTGATAAAATAATTGAATACTCCAATTATTTTATCAAATAATAAACTAAGTAATAAAAGTGTACTAGTTGACTTGCAACTTAGTAATAGTGATGATATATTTATCACTTGTATCACTTGTCTTCCCATTGATCAATGATTTGCTCCAGCGGGCACCGGTAATATCTTCATTTGTTGGGAATGAGGTCCATTATTATTACTGTTTTTGGCATATCAAATACACCACAGGTTGCTTGCCAGGCTCTGCTTTAACTCTGGGTTCATCCCAGAGGCCCAGTCTTTTTCTATGTCAGACCATCAACTAACCAGGGCCCCGGGGCAGAGCCCTGGGTATAGACAAGCCTGTCTCCTGTCTGCCACCTGTTGATACAGCTGGGCACTGCAGCACACCTGCAACACCTTGAGGGACAGGGATATGTATATAAAAATTAAAATTTAATTTGCTTTTTTTTATTTTGCATTTTAAATTTATCTTATTCAAAATCATTTAGTTCTTAAATCGGACAGTTTCTACACACAGTCTGTGCCACTCACAGAGAGCAAATGGTAAAATCTTCATTTCAAATCCCGTATTTTCCAATGAGAAATATCAAGTCGACTAAGTGTGAATTAATTTTGAAGAGGAGGCCATTAAAAATTGTATGATATATTTAAAGAAAATATTCATTTTGTTAAAATTCTATTTAAGAAGCTGTTTGTTTTGTGGTTTGAGAGCGCACCAAAAGACTCCTGTGAGTGATCAGGATTTACCTCTACTCTGCACTTAGGAATTACTTCTACATGTTTGGAGAACAGTATGGGATGCCAGGAATCAAACTCAGATCAACTGTGCAAGGCAAGTGCACAGCATGCTTTACTGTCTCTCCAGCCCCTTATTTAACATATTTAAAGAAGTGCTATCTTTTAAAACTTTAGTTTAAACTATCGCATAATTTAAAATTAATAATATTGCCAAATGTATTTTTTGTTCTAAAGAAGATATTTTTCATGAAATTACAGAGATATGATATATCTATATTTTGTGTTGTACATGGAGTGACTAAATACTGCTTGCTTTGACATATTTAAAAGTAAGCACTTTGCCAATTATATCATATATTGACTTTTATATGTATATCAGTTAACCTGATAGAGAGTGACAAGAAATGACATTTTGATACTGATATTATGTAATTTTTAATATATCAGAAATTTAAATTCTCTTTTAATAGGAATAGCAAAGTGGAGAAGAGCAATCATTTAAATTTCCTAACTTCAAATTAAAACTAGCAAAGTAAACTAACAAAGTTTTATTAGAAAATTGTAGTTTAAACTATGTTCTGAATTGTTGTTTAACTAGTGGCCCCAAAACTGTATGTGCATACTTATTCACAGTTGCATTAAGCTATATTAGTTTATTGAGAGACCAAGGTAAAATAGGTAGTTGTCGTGGATGCCACTGGGGTCCATGACAGTGTCAGGACAGAGGTCCTCCTTCTACCTCCGAGGACACCAGGGGAACAGATGAAATCTCACGAGTCCAGTGCAGTTTTAATAGTACAAAAGCTCTTCCACAGCAATCCAATATAATGAAAGAACTCTAGCACTGGGCCGAATTTAGACCATACAAAAGAGAGGATCTCACCCAAGAGGAGTCCAACCCAAAAGAAGGAGCAAAAGGTCAAAAGCAAAAAGGCCAAAAGCTAAGGAGCCAAAAGCCGAGGAGCCAAAAGCCAAGGAGCCAAAAGCTGGTCCCTTTATATACACCAAAGTAATCCAACATGGAGGGTCATGTCAACAAAGAACTCTAAACAGAGTGTAGAAGGGGGGTGCCACACCCTATTGCAGTTATAAACAAAGATTATGCCAAGGACTAATCCTGAGATTATCTCTTATGTAAATCACTGGAGAGAGAGAGAGAGAGAGAGAGAGAGAGAGAGAGAGAGAGAGAGAGAGAGAGAGAGAGGGGAGAGAGAGGGCTGATATAAAGTAATACATCTTAATTTCATGAGCTTCATGTAATGTAGATTGTACCCACAAGGTCCTTCTTATTTATTATCTGCACCAGGGTAACTCTGAGTATCACTTACTCCATATACTGAAAGGGTCAACTAGCCTGCTTGAGAACAACTAGTATGATCCTTCCTATAATCTTCCTATAGTCTCAGCGTAGCCAGGGTGGTAGTCTCCTGGTAAATTCTAACTGTCCCACACTGGGTGCAGTGGGTATAAAGAGGAGCTGTGCTCAATCTAGAAAACATAGAAGTCTTAGTAGATGTATAATAAATCAGAAGTTATTCAATCAAGTGACTTCTGTAACTGCCATGCCCTCTAGCAGTGTTTACATAGAAGAGAGGTCTCATTAGAATGAACCTTGGCTTAAATAGATTAAGCTGTGAGTGAGCAAAACTCCAAAGCTCCCAGATTAACTAAATCTGTCATCCACCAGGTAGTTCTATTTATTTATTTATAATCAATCTTCCTAGTGTGTTCTATATAAAACCAAAGAACAATGGAAATGTGTGCTGTGTGATATTTTCATTTAGGGAAGGGTTCAATGTTCATTTTGCTTTGTTATGAATTTAATTTTATGAAAATTAGTAAGGATAGTAAGGATACGATTCCTAGGATAAAAATATTGAATTGTTGGTGAAATCATAGAAGCCTTTTTAATTTTGATAGCTTATATATAAATAAATAAATGCTTTATTTAGAGGTGACTACAACAGTATGCCACCCGCACAGCAAGCCGGGTGCTCGTGTAGTATTTGATATGCCAAATACCAGTAACATTTATTTTAGGTCATTCCTGTGACCTAATATAATGGTTTGAGGCTCTCTATGTTCCTGGAGCAAGCGGGTGCCTTTGGTTTCTACTAGCATGAGACAGGACATATGGAGATATTACTGGTGCCCGCTCTAGCAAATAGATGATTAACGGGAAGATAGTGATAGTATATATAAAAAACCTCAGTATATTCAAATTTAGTCAGAACAGAAATACTTCCAAAAGGGATCTGTACACAGCCCATTCATTATTACATGGTCACAGAGGGAGTGGAAAGACCAGATTATAGAGGATATATACACAGTGAAGAAGGGTTCTAGGCAATTTGGTGGTGGGTGCAGAATTGTGTATATGAATACTAAATACCTTGATACACTTGACTGAGTTTTACAAATAAAACAAACAATCCAATAATGCTACTCTTTGATTCTCAACAATAGGCTTTAGCTTTTTTTCTCAAACAAGGTAGGTCAATAATGACCTATTATCAGACCTATGCTTGCATATCACATTCAGTGCACTGGGAGCTCTACAGTCCTACAAGTTCCTAAAGCTCTTCTCTGAAATATGCAATCATGTCTCTTAATAGAATGAATTTCTCTCTTATAAATCTTTGATATGCATTTTGTTAATTATGAATTTTGAATCTAAATTTCTATAATTGTCTAGGCAACTATCTGAACTACAAGTGAAAGGAGTAGCAAAATAACTTTTCATGATAGAAGGGAGGGATGAATTAAAATTTTTTCCTGATTTTAAGCAATGTTTATTCATGGTTTTTACAAAGTATAGAGAAGCAACTACATGTCACAGATTATTCTAGGACTTAGTGATAGAGATATTTTCAAAACAGATTGCTTTCCTCTCCACTCAGGGAATTTTTTTCTAAATCAAACAGGAAAGACCATGTTTCTAGGAGGGCAACATTGAAAATAGAATGTCTTGGGAAATTGGCAGTCAGTTCTGCAACAATTAAGTTAACTAATTAGAGACAGAAAGTTTTCTTAGACCAAATGACTGCTGAATAGAAGATATGGGAGTTTTGTGTTTTCAGAATAAAGAAATAAAGGCCACGTGCTTGGAGATTGTGTACAAAGGTGAAAAAGTACAAAAATAAAGGAAGCAATAGTGTAGCACTTTGTGACCACTATTAAGCATTTTCTTTGCTTGTTTCTTGGATTGGGATTGAATGACATTAAATAGGAAGATATGAATATTGCTTAGTATATTAAAATCACTCAAGTTTTCTCATATAAATGTGTAAATTGAGTATAAATGAACATTGATGATGCCCTCAGAGCTTTGAAACTATTTGATCTAAATTGCAATTTCATTGCACAAAAAACTCATAAAGATCAAAAGGGGTAAGACACTTGTGAGTGAAAATAAGTCCCTCACCCCTTTTTATGTGTAATGACTGTAAAAGAGTAGCATCACAGATACATGCAGTAGAAAATGAGAGTCACAGAGGACAAAGAACATACTGACAAATGTCATAAATAAATAGAGTGATTAAGACAGAGACAATATATATTGATTTATCAATGCAAAATTAGTAAAAACCATTACACTAACAGCTTGCAGACTGATGTGCATAGTAGCCAAGTTATTATTGTTGAAATGGGAGGAGAGGGATTGCAATTACGGTGAATTATATTATTAAACAATTAGCTATTCAATTAAATAAAATATGCATATTTTCCTATAAAATAGTAGATACAGCTAAATCTAAAGTTGAGACTTGTTAAGCAACCTGTACAAGCTAAATGTGACTATTTAAAATTTTTTTTTCATTTTAGGTTTTGTTAATTGTGTGTCATATATTTTATATATTTAGTTCTCAGTTTTGCTGAAAAAGAAGTAAAAATAATCTTAAATTTGGAAAGCAGTTTAACAGCAGTTATGACTATTTTTTTGTGGTTGTCTTTTATATGCATAAAATAATTTTACGAGTCTAATGGGCTGTGAGATAAAATAAAATAAACCCAAAATTTTAAACTATTTTCAAATCTTTGTTACCTAATACATCAAGTACGAAGATAACTGAGTGCAACAAGGAGCCAACGTTGTCTTTAAATATTGATGTGGCTGAGAGTCATTGATATCACTGGTGAGACTGGATTATGAGTGAGTATAACACCCATGAAGAAGGTCAAGCAGAGCACCAATAAAGTAGGTTGAGTAGAGCACCCACAAAAAGTCTCCATGAACCACTCTGAGGCAATAGCTCTGCTTTATTAGGTGGAACAAGGGATATTTAAGTTGGGGCAAGTAGGGTGGGAACTCTGTATCAGCCAATGAGGTTGTAGGGTGGGAACTCTGTGTCGGCCAATCAGGTAGGGTGAGAGAAGGGATTTAAAAAGGGATTTAGGCAGATTGTGTGCTTAATCCTAAAGAGGTAGGGTGGTGCTTCTGTACAGTGTATGTGTTTAGCTACATCTCCCCTTTTCTGTTTGTTAAATAAAAATTGAAATGGTTTACTGTCAAGGGCCTTGGGCAGCAGTCCCCCGCACAATTGAGGAAGACCTACATCTTGCCAGACTTCATCCCTGTGGAAAAAGGAGAGGAATGGACTTGGGAGAAACTGCCTTGCCACTGCTGCTGAGAAAGGGAAAAGAAAAAAGAATGATACCTAGGCAGCAGGGAAATTCTGGATAGCAGTACTTGATTTACTGAACACAGTTTAAGCCTCCTATACAATATTTTGTGGAGGGTGTACAAGCACACATCACAGGGCATTTGCAAGCTCCTGGGCCATTGTAACAGATAACAATCTTCACAACAAATGACAATTACAGATTTAGCATTTGCAAGGTAAAATTTGCAAGATAAACATCATTGATTTACATATTCCTGTGATCTGAGGTTAGAAGACCAGGCACACTCTGCTTCACCTTAGCTTGGATAAGCACAGATGTTTTGGATGTAGCCATATGGGCAGAGCCCATTTCTGGGTCCTGCCCTTAGAGTCTGTGGTGGGGAAAATGCTGGATCCTAAGGCTGGCAGCTCAGAATCCAACAGTTTACTAAACTCTAAAATAAGAGAAGCGGCTAGATAAGTCTGTTTAGCTTCCACAAGAGGTGGGAACTCCAGATCAGAATTTATCAGCCATGTGTTAGAAGTGGCTATTGTCTTGCATAGACACAGCAAAAGCTGGGATAGAAACTTTTAACCTAGATAGACTTAGAGCAGGGTGGCCCTCCCAGGCAACATTTGTTAATACATTCAACTTCAGGCCAGTCTTTAGTTAGCCTAATCCCAAAGGATCCTTCTACTCAATCTTTGAAAAAATAAAGCTGAATTCATGGACACTCTCAAGCCACAGGTTGTTTCTAGGGCGACACGAAGCTTGTCCTGGTTTAATGTCACTAGGGTAGCACAAAGCCTGCCCAGATTCCATCCAACACCCTCAATCATACCCATATTTAGGGGTGTGCGGCCAATCTCAGAGCAACTGAAATATAAGTCAAGTCAATATGACATACATTCAGGGCTTAGAATCCACCTGCTACTTTCAAATTCTTCAGTTCCTAAGTCTAAAGGATGGGAACTCTTTCATTTCTATAAAACCTCCTGTTGTATGGGGTCTATGCCAAAAATAGAAAAATGGAGATTGTCACAAAGTACTATTGGGTCATCAGAATGTTATGGCTAGGTTGTAGTTCACTGTCCCTAAATCTCCCCCCTTTCTGGTATATTAGCAGTATAGCTTCCTGAGAAATACATATAAGGATTTACACATATCCCCCCTTAGCCTTTTGAGACCAAGTCCAGAGTAGATTGATTCTGAAGGTCATCAAGGAGGTAATCTGTCGCTGATCAAATAATAATTTAGAACAGTTACCTAGGGATTGAAATAAGTTTTTAAATATTCGATTTCTTAAACCTGTATCTCCCTCTATTTATTAGTATACATGCCAATTTGTGTAGCAATTTCAAAGGTGCTGTGCATCTCTTAAATAAAACAATGACAGTATCTACAGGAAATGTTAAAAGATGTTATCTCATATTGATTATTAATTCTAAGTATTTGAAATCATTTATTTTTATTGATGATTCCGTATATACATCACTAATTTGTCATGTTACAGTAATTATTATTTTTTAAGAAATTTTGATTATTAAACTAAAAATACTATAGTCAAGCCAATTAAATAAATGATAATGAGACTGTTGTATAGATCATAAGTAAAAATTTTAGTGACATGTGTGTTTTACCAATAAAGTGCTTCAAATTTATATAAATTCAAAACAAAAGTATTATTGGAAACTACTACAATAATTACTATTTAAGACTTTGACATGTGTTTTTAATCTGTCATGCTTCTTATCACAGTGCATAAACATGGATTTTTGAGTTTTCTGAAAACCAATGAAAAGCATCCTTTAAAATAAAGAGAATTAATTCCAGTGTGCATGTTGGGTTTCTGTGTACCCAGGTATATGTGTATACCCAGGTATGTGCCCAATATGAAGCAATACTTTTTTTTTTTTGGGTCACACTGGCAATGATCAGGGGGTTACTCCTGGCTCTGCACTCAGGATTTGCTCCTGGCAGTGCTCAGGGGACCATATGGAATGCCAGAGAATGGAACACTGGTTGGCTGCATACTAAGCAAATGCACTACCCGCTGTGCTATCACTCCGGCCCTGGAGCAATACATTTATGATAAAAAAACATCACTTGACCGTTATTATAGAAGTTGGTCATTTATAGACTAATTCCTCCTCTTTTTGGAATTAAGTAACCAAATAAATAAATACCTGAGCAAGTGATGAATACCATAACTAAGGACAACTTTGTATAAAAAAATATATTCATATACGTGACTACCATGCATATATAAACACTTATAAACTTATGCAATAAATTAATTTGTATTGCATGTGTATGGTTCTTACTATGAAGCACAAACAACATTAGGGTGAAAGAAAATAAATTTCTTCAAAAAGAAAAATGGACTCAAATTCAACACATATATCTATGATTTCAAGCCATAACAGAATTCTGACTGTCCAAATGTTTGTGATTTACATAAAAATGTAAATAAATTCTGGAAGATTTTTTTAATTCTTCTGGTATCAGTGATTTGCTTTTATTTTTTTAAGTATTTTATTATACCACTGTGAGATATACAATTAAAAAGATATACAATTAAAAAAGTTCATATTTGGGTTTTGGTCATACAGTGTTCCAGCACCCATCCCTCCACCAGTGCTCATCTCCCACTACAATGTCCCCGTTCCCCTCCACCCTCCCCAGCCCGCCTCCATGGCAGGTTTTTTATTTCTTTCCCTTTCTCTCTCCTTCTCTTTTCCTTCCCTTCCAGACTATGGATTGCAGAACATACATTAAAGGGTTGTCATGTGTATCTTTTTGCCTGTATTTAATGCTCAGTTCTAGGTTGGTATTAGTACCCTTGACAATTGTTAGCACACTGTTCCATTTTCTGTCTTACCTAGCTTCTGACTTCCACACGTTTGTGATAATTTCCACCTTTGACAAGACCTCCTGTTACAACATCATGTTTCACTTGACCTTGGATATTGGTATCATAATATATACATATATATTAATGTCATGCAAATAAATGCAGTCATTCTATATCTGTCTCCTTCTGGCTAATTTCACTCAACATAATCTTCTCCATGTCCATTCATTTATAGGCAAATCTTATAACTTCATTTTTCCTAACAGCTGCATAGTATTCCATTGTGTAGATGGACCAAAGCTTTTTTTATCCAGTCATCAATTCTACGGCACTCTGGTTCTTTCCAGATTCTGGCTATTGTGAATAATACTGCTATGAACATAAAAGTAGGGATGGTGTTTCCACTGCATGTTTTTGGCTTCCCAGAGTATATTCCCAGGGGTGGTATGGCTGGGTCAAATGGGAGTTCAATTTCTAGTCTTTGGAGGAATGTCCATATTGTTTTCCAGAAAGGCTGTACCAGCCGGCATTCCCACCAACAATGGATGAGTGTCCCCTTTTCCCCACTTCCATGCCAGCACTTGTTGTTCTTGCTCTTTTGAATATGTGCCAGTCTCTGTGGTGTAAAAACTCATTGTTGTTTTGATTTTCATCTCTCTGATGATTAGTGATGATGAGCATTGTTCCATATGATTTTTGGCTATTCGAATTTCTTCCTTGTTGAAGTTTCTGTTCATTTCTTCTCCCCATTTTTTGATGGGGTTGTTTGTTTTCTTCTTGTAAAGTTCTACCAGTGCCTGATATATCCTGGATATTCCCAGGGTATAGGTGAATAGTCTTTCCCATTCTGTGGACTGCCTTTGTATGTTAGTTACTGTTTCTTTTTGAGGTGCAGAAGCCTTTTACTTTCATGTAGTCCCATATGTGATTTGCTTTTATACTCAAGTCGTTTTGCAATGGTTTATGATGCCGTTCTTTATAATTCCTTTGTTGCCATGGAAACAAGAAGAATGGTTTCATGTTTCATTTAAAAATGTAGTTCTATATATTATTTTTCAAGTTATTTTAGGGAGCAATTTTTAAGAAACCTACTGAATTGTTTGGGTGCAGAATAAATAAAATATGCAATAGTATGACAAGAGTGGATGGATGCCTTTTCTATTTCAAAAGAAATTCAGTAAGACCGAGAAATTGATGCCAGAATTAGGTTAATGTTTAGTAAAAGATGATTTTAAGTCTAAAGCAAAGTTTAAAGTTTAAGTGTCAAGAACATTGAAATAGAAAGTGTTCTTTCATGAGAAAATTTGAATGTGCCTTTCTCAATTTTTATTTGCCAGCAGACCACTGAAGAAGTATTGGACAAAATTCAGTCATGTATTCTCGATTATTTAAGCATTTGTCTATTTAATTTAATTCAAATATGAGCTATATAGCTAAAAAAATAAGGTTTCTCTAACTGGAATTGTAAAACCCTATCTTGTTCAATTAATATGTATAGCTTGTATCATCTAAATTCAGTTGCACAAGAGCTTACATTTTAGGAAACTAAGTCAATATCCTCTGTAACTGTCATTGTGTTTCACTGCTAAAATTTTGGTAAAATCATGAAAACTTAACACTATCACTTCTTCCAATCAAATTTGTAAAATCACCTTACCCATTAGCCATCAGACATATGAGTATCAATATATTCTTATCTAATGTTTGCATAAAAGAGCCAGATGTCACACAAGTCTCGAAATTCAATTCAACATAGTGAAACTGTGTATGTTCAACATCTGCTAAATATTAAATTAAATGCTAAGTAAAAGATAAATAAAACATGATCCTGTCCTTAAGTTGTTCACAGATTAGTACAACAGATAGACTAGGACATAATTCAGTAATGAAGTGTTATGAAAAATACTGAAATGTTTCAGTGTATAATGTTATAGTGATCAACATTGTACCTGATAGATAGGAGGGAAAGCTTTAACTGCAAGGTGAAATCACAATAAAATTTTGAAATTACTCAATCTTCAAAATTAAAAAGAGACTGACTGTTTTATACAGTGCAAGCAAATTTTAATGATAGACTTACTATGTTAATACTAGGGCCAGAATGATAGCCCAGCAGGTAGGGCGTTTGCCTTGCATGCGGCCGGCCTGTGCCTGCCCGGTTTGATCCCTGGCATCCCATATGCTCCCCGAGCACTGCCAGGAGTAACTCCTGAGGGCAGAACCAGGAGTAACTCCTGAGCTTCACCAGGTGTGAGCCAAAAAAAAAAAAAAAATACTATACCAACAGTTTAAATCTATCTAATTCTAAAGAAAAAATGAAATTAGGTAAATATGGTTGGAGTAGCATGTTAGAAATAAAGGTTATCAGTGATCAAATCTGCAGACTCAAAATAATGAATCCCATCTGTGTGATAGTCTTGGCCTCATGGTTTTACTCTTTTCACCACCTTATTTTCTGGTCCTCCTTAGCTCTAGACTAATCAGGACGACAGGAAATGGGGTTTAGATAAGTGTACTTTTAAGGGCACTAGAGAAATCTCTCTCTCTTTCTCTCTCTCACACACATACACACACACACACACACACACGCACACGCACACACGCACACACACACACCCCTCCCAACTGCTCCCTGCCCAGATTCTTTGCCTGCTGAGTAGCAAACATACTAGTATCAGGAAGATCAGAGGAATAAAAAATCAAATTTAATTACACTTAAAATTAACTGGAGAAAAACTTGCCGGGAAGTAAGTGCTAAATATGTAAAAAGCAGGAGATAGGGTGAGGGTGTTTTATTCTATCAAAGGAAAGGGGCAAGGAGCTGGTGTCACCATGGGGAGAAGAGTTGGATTACTAACATGACAAAGTGTACATGACTTCACATGACACATATTTGCTTAGAGCTGTGTGTTCTTTATTAAGATGAGTTTATCTAATTCGAATATTATTTCTGACGATGTACCTAAACCTCAGTTATATACAGTCTATATGTTTATGCTTACAGTTTCTCAGGATATCTGCAATGGTTCTATTGACCTCAGTTCCACACACCAATGTGTCACAAATTGACTTTTTTATGTCAAATTGACACTTACTAGAAAAAAATCTACTTTAGAAATATTGGGAAAATTCTAAGTGGTCATTTTTAAGGAGAATAATTATATGCATGTCTTATTATCTCCCAACAATATTATATCTGTAATCTTCCTTGTAAGTATTTGCATTAACAGAGTGGGAAAGGATATTCACCTAATACCCATCTGACAAGGGGTTAATATGCAGGATATATCAGGCACTGGTAGCACTTCACAAGAAAAAAACAGCCAACCCCATCAAAAAATGGGGAGAAGAAATGAACAGAAGCTTCCAAAAGAAGAAATTCAAATGGCCAAAAGGCATGTGAAAAGTGCTCTTCATGCTTTAATCATCAGGGAGATGCAAATCAACACAACAATGAGGTACCATCTCACACCACAGAGACTGGCACACATCCAAACAGCAAGAACACCCGGTGCTGGCGTGGATGTGGGGAAAAAGGGACTCTGATCCACTGTTGGTGGGAGTGCCGACTGGTCCAGCCCTTTTGGTAAACAATATGGGCATTCCTCCGAAAACTAGATATTGAGCTCCCATTTGATCCAGCAATAGCACTCCTGGGAATATACCCGAGAGACCGAAAAACACATAGCAGAAACACTATCTGTACTTCTTTATTCATCTCTGTGCTATTCACTATAGCTAGAATCTGGAAACAACCTAAATGCCTGAGAACAGAGGACTGGCTAAAGAAACTGTGGTTCACCTACACTATGGAATACTATGCAGCTGTCAGAAAAGATGAAATTATGAAATTTACCTGAAAATGGATGGATATGGATACTATCATGCTGAGTGAAATTAGTCAGAAGGAAAAGGACAGATATAGAATGACTGCATTCATTAATAGGATATAAATAGATACCAGTGTTTTACTAAATGTGGGAAGTGGTAATGGCAGATTAAAACTCACCATTGAGTATACACAAAGAGACTTATGTGATAAACTCTAAATATCTGCAGGGCTAGCCACAATGTGTAAAATAAGAGGGAGAGAGATGCAAAGACAGAGAAAGAGACAAAGAAAGAGAGGAAACAGGGCTACCTGCTATTGAGGCAGCCTGGGGGGGGTGGGGGAGGGTTGGGTACATTGGTGGTGGAAATCGGGCACTGGTGGAGGGATGCGTGCTGGAATATTGTATTACCAAGAACCAATTATGAACACCTTTGTAATTGCATGTCTCACGGTGGTATAATAGAAACTTTAAAAAAAAAGAATAAAGGTATTAGGTTCTTCATTTGTCTGTACATAGTACTGAAATATTAATTTTATTGTGTTGAGATGTTGATTAAGCTTTTTATATAATAGTAAAATTTTAGTCCAGAGTTTCTTTAACAACATTCCAGTAGCAGTTATTAAAATGCATTGAAAAAATATGCCAATAGGTAGGGTAAAAATAGAAGCATCTATGTAAGAGATGAATAAAACATAATTTTAACATTTATGGATTGGAACATGATGCCCCAAGAAACAACTTATCCTCCATAAAAGCTGGGACAGAGGGCTACTAATTTTCTAGATGGTTACATTTCCAAAGTATGCCTCTTAGGTACTTGAAAAGGCACTCTTAGTTACTAAAATTAGCAAAAGGCCTTTAACAATATTTAGATATTAAAGTATCAGAAAAATGTAAAGTTGCACAATTCTTAAAGTAAATGCTTCAAGGAAAGGAAGGTCAAGAACCTGGAAGTAGATCTGAGATCTGATCTATATGAAGAGAATATTAAGGTTTTCTTACTGAGGTTGCTTCTTTATTGTTCTATCCTGGTTAGCTTCTTCTGTGTAGAGATGCTCTATAATAGCCCCCCTCCCTTCCTAAAGTTCACGTAATTCTGAGGAAGGAAAACTCAAAGCCCTGTCTTTTATCTCAGTGGGTATAGGGAGCACAGAATGCTTTGTCCGCATCAAGTGTTATACCATTTTATCTTTTACCCTTCTCCCTGGCACAATAATTCTTATCACTTATTATATGAAGTCATCGTTCTGGGAAAGGCTGTTTGTCTTTATCTCTAGTCTTTTCCCAAAAAAAAGTAGCTCTTCTGTCTAGTCCTCATTAAAGCAAAGAAAATTCTGCAAGGCTCTAAGGGTGAGTGAAGACCTAATGTGTACAATTCCCAGAACTACTTCCAAGAGCTCATTTATAAAAGACTTTTAGTAACAAATTAAAGCCAAGCAACCTATTTTGTTGAGCAGACTCATGGTAAGATATAGAGAGTGTTCTGTCTGAGTGAGATACTAGTTAGTCAGAAGCAAGTTTCAACTACCTGATGGTTACAATAAAATAAGCAATTAATTAAAAGACACCTCTTATTTTATTTTATCTTATTTTGTTTTATTTTTGAAGGTGGGCCAAACCAGCAGTACTAAGAGCTTACTACTGGCTTTGTACTCAGGGATCACTCATGATCCCTGGAACCTCATGGCTCTGAAACCACATCACAGATTCAGGTGATAAACCAGGATGACCACATGAAGCATGGTTCTGATGCCTATTCTTGACCATGACAAAGTAAAATCAATAATTCCTTACTCTGTTCTTACAGAGTAGGATATTTATTAGACAAGTTCAAATTGTCATTTCTTCGGTTTTTATAGAGTGAGTAGAGAATAAGTAAGCACTTAGGTAAAGGCCAAAGTGTCATTTAACATATGCAAATGTGAATTAATAAATTAGATTACAATAAAAATGCAAATTATTTTACTTATTGCAGAGGAACCCCCACACCATGAAGGCTGCCATTTCCCATATCTGGACTCCCCACTCATCAGAGCTACACCCAGCAGAAGAGCTGATCACAAGCCTGGCTTGTCAGAGACCCACCCTAGGTGGGTTTATGGGACGAGAAGAGGTTTGCTTTAATGAGGACTAGACAGAAGAGCTACTTTTTTGGGAAAAGACTAGAGATAAAGACAAATAGCCTTCCGGCGATGACTTCTAAGTGATGAATTATGTCCGGAAAAGGGTAAAAGATAAAATGGTTAACATTTGTGAGGACAAAGCTTTTCAAGCCCAGCCCAGGTAGGCCTGACCCAGAGACTCACATACACAGGGCCGAGCTACTACCAGCTCTGCCTGTGCCCGCTGATCACAAGGCTCCCAGGAGGGAAGACATGCTCAAGCCCTGGCCCGCCACCCCAGCAGAGCCTTGCAAGAAGCCAGAGGAACCCCCCACATCATGAGGGCTGCCATGTCCACATCTGGACTCCCTACTCATCAGGTTCTACCCAGAAGAAGAGCTGATCATAAGCCAGTGGTTCATCAATAAATGCAAGAGATGAGAGAGGACTACAAGAGTATCCCACCTGCATGGCAGAGCCTGACAAGCTACCCGTGTCATATTTGATATGCCAAATACCAGTAACAATTATAGACCTCATTCCCATGATATGATGGAATGGTTTGAGGCTCTTTATGACCCTGGAGTTAGCAGATGCCGTTGGCCTACACTAGCATGTGACAGGATGTATGGAAATGTTACTGATGCCTGCTCAAGCAAATTGATGATCAACAGCAAGACAAGGTGATACAAGTGATACAAGTGAAGTAAACAATGTGACACAGCAAGAAAGTAGATCACTTGATGACTTGACATTCCATTATTCATTGATTTGCTTGAACGGGCATTAGTAATGTTTCCATTTGATCCTATCACGTGCCAGAGTAGCCCAATGGCATCTGCATGCTCCAGGAATATGAAGAGCCTCAAATTGTTTGTTCAGGGTCTTGACGAAGAAGTCTGACCATATTGTAGGTGGGCGGCATGTGATATTTTGACATCCCGTGGGATCCGGTCAGTAATGGATCGAGTCCAGTGATCGTCTCCAAGTCACACTACATGTCCAGCCCATTTGATTTTCGATGTCTTGGCAAATAAGACACCATCCCTGACTCTCAATCATCGAAGGAAGTCAGAACACTGGATTCTTTCTCTCACTTGAGTGAGGTGTGATATTCCAAGCATAGCTCTTTCGATTCCTCTTTTGGAGACCTGAATAGCATTCACATCCTGCTTTCATAGGGCACAAGTCTCTAAGGCATATGTTAATGCATGGAGAACAGTGGAGTCAAAGAGATGTGCCCAGAGCCAGAGGATCTTTGTCTTCAGATGCTCTTGAAGTAGTTCCAAGCTGCTCTCTTTCTCCTGCACAGCTCAGGTGCCAGGTAGTTCATCATGTTGAGTTCTCGACCTAGGTACAAATAACTGCTGCATTGAAAGTTATTTGTTCTGTTGAGAGTGAATGGGGCACCTGTAAGTTGTTTGTTTTTCATGAACACTGTTTTGTTGAGATTCAGCGGTCTCATGTTGAGAACTCAACATGATGAACTACCTAGCACCTGAGCTGTGCAGGAGAAAGAGAGCAGCTTGGAACTACTTCAAGAGCATCGAAGGACAAAGATTCTCTGACTCCTGGGCACATCTCCTCGACTCCACTGTTCTCCATGCATTAACATATGCCTTAGAGACTTGTGCCCTATGAATCAGGATGTGAATGCTATTCAGGTCTCCAAAAGAGGAATCAAAAGAGCTATGCTTGAATATCACACCTCACTCAAGTGAGGTGTTTCCACATTCTTGGTTGAAGTCAGCCAGCATTTGTGCCGCTTGGCTAATATTTGGTATTATTAGAACAATGTTATCATTGAAGTGGAGATGGTGTAGTTGCTGACCATCTGTCTTCATTCCCAATCCTTCCCATTCTATTTGTTGCATGATGTTCTTGAGGGTGGCACTGAAGAGTTTCGGTTAAATGGTATCACCCTGCCAAACCTTTCATTTGACATCAATGATAACTTCCTTATACAATGGTGAGATCCTGGTGGTGAATCCGTAATACAGTTCACAAAGGATCTTAATGTATTGTGTTTGAGTGCCCTGCTTGGCTAGGGCTTCAATGATTCCTTTGGTCTCAACAGAATCAAAGGTTTTCTTTAAATCAATGAACATGAGAAAGAGTGACATTTTGAACTCCCTACAAAAATCAATGAGCTTGGCTACCATGTGGATATGGTCAATTGTGATGAATTATTTTTTTAAGCCAGCTTGCTCTCATTGTTGTCATTCATCTAATGTTCTGCCAATCCTGCTCAGGATAACTTGTGTGAACAGCCTGTAGATGACAGATAACTGGCAGATCGAGCGATAGTTGCCAATGTGGTGGGATGTCTCGCTCCTTGAACACAATGTAACAGTCCAGCCTGTTTTGGGAGGGCACCTTGCATTCAGACAGGTAGCATGTGAAGAGCCGAGCCAGTGTATTAATGAGTACTGATTACAGGTTCTTCAGGTGTTCAGGTTGAACTTTGTCTGTACCAGGTGCTGATCTTTTCTTTACCGACGAAATGGCATTTCAGATTTCAGTAGGGAGAACATTGGGAACGACATATCCATCCTGCAGAATTCGGTATTGAGCTGGTGGATGTGGCTATCAAAGAGATCTGAGTTGAAGTTATGCATAATCTTCTCCATTGCATTTCTGGAAGGTGTGATAGACCCATCAGGATGACAGAGGGCAGTCATCTTGTGTATAGTTGGTGAAGGTCAGGCTTGTGTTGAAAATGCTTTTCCCAGCTTCTGCTGCTTTGGCCAGTATTTCTGTTTTTCTCTCTTTGAGGTCTTCCTTTATTGCTTCATGCACTGCTTTGCAAGCTTGGACATTAGCATATGGTTGCCTGAGGCTAGCACCTTGCCACATTAGTGAATGAGCTCGTGAGTTATTGAACTCAGGCGTCCTTTGCGGCTTTCTCTCAGTGTTCTTCACACAATCATGGAGGTACTGAACCAGTCAGTTGTGTTCTTCATAGATATCATCAATGAAGGCATCTTCTCATATTGCCACAATGGTGCCAAAGAGTTCCCAGTTGGTGGTCAATCTGGGAGATCTCTTCTTACATTTTGCAGCCTTTTCTCCACATTGTGTGAAGTAGAATTTTGCACAAAGGAGATGGTGGCCCTATCCTGTTTGAAATTTTGGGACAATAGTGAAATCGGTCAGGCAAAACTGTCAATTGAATATGATGTGGCCAATTTCATTTTGGAACTAAGAAACGTCTACTAGGAGATTCCCATGTCCAATGTTTCAATTCAGCCTTCTGGAACTGTGAGTTACCACGAACGGTCTTGTTTGATATGATGAATTCAGATAGTTTCTCACCCTTTTGTTCCATTCTAGGCCATGGGTCCCAATGTTGAGTACTTCAGCCAATCTTCTCGATCCTATCTTGGCATTAAAATCACTGACTAAGATCTTGTAGAAGGTGCGATCCTCTTTATAGAACTCCTCCAGTTCCATGTAGAATTTCTTAATTTCTTCTTACTTGTATGTGGATTTTGGTGTGTAGACAAAGAAAGTAGAGACTGCTTGCAGTGGGCCACATCTCTTCAAGTGTAATCATCCTATCTGGTTTGTTAAGCATTCAAATGAATCAATGCTTATGGCCAGGTTTGTTTTGACAAGGACATCAACACTACTGACGCCTCTTTTGTTGCATCATCTGAGGAATAGTTCTATGGTGTCTAAAACGGCATCATGAGATTGACGTCTTCTCATCTCTGTCAGACTAATGATATCATACTTGATCTTTCCAACTTCCACCATCAGGTCCTCGATATATGCTTCTGATGCCAGTGTATGTGCATTGAAAGTGCAGACAGTCATTTAAGTCCTACAGACAGTCACTTAAGTCCTACTCAGGGCAACCTAGTTTGGCCCTGAGATTTTATCTGCCTCTCCTCGTTTGTCCTTTTTAGCACTGCCATTTTTTTATTACTGGTTTTGGCATATTGACCTCTGTTGCTGTTCCAGAGTCAGGGACACTGTGTCATATTCCAAGGCATTGAAAATCAGATGGGCTGGACATGTATTGCGATGTTGGAGACCACCCCTGGACTAGAGCCGTTACCAACTGGATCCCACGGGATGTCAAAAGATCACGTGGTTGCCCATCTACAAGATGGTCAGACTTCTTCCTCAAGACCCTGAATGAACGGTTTGAGGCTCCTCAGATTCCTGAAGCAACCAGATGCCATTGGGCTACACTGGCACGTGATACTGTCAAATGGAAATGTTTCTGGCGCCCACTTGAGCAAATCGATGAATAACAGGATGTCAAGTGATCAGGTGACCAAGCACTGCCATATTTAGGGTTCTTTCAAGGTCGGGGGAATAAACATTGTTTTTACTGGATTTGGTGTATCGAATACCCATCGGCCAGCTTGCCAGGCTCTGCTGTATGCGCAGTATACCTGAAGCTTGATGGGCTCTCTGAGAGGGTTGGGTAGAATATTATTGGTAATTTATAGATGAACCACATGGCCATGCACAACGGGAAAAGCTGGTAGCAGCTCTGCCTAGTGCATCTGCATCTGTTGTTCAAGCATTCCTGGGCATGAAATACTTTCCTCTGTAGGGTGGTTCTCTATATGGTGGGTCTCTGACTAGCCGGGCTTGATATTGGCTTAGTCTCTTCGGTGGAAACAGTACATATAAATAATGACAAACCCTTACTAAGCTCTGTGAAAGAGTAAAATGGACTTGAAGTAATATGAAAGCAATTCTAGGGGCTGCTGGGCTTCTCTGTGGTTTGATATACAGCAATACCATAAATGTAGATACAATATTGTAAGCAGGTTATGTCACCAATAAAAATAATTTATAAGCAATAAATTTTTTGGTGTAGAGACTTATCATCATGCTAACAGGGTAAAAACTTCTAGTGACAACTATAACTGCTATATCAATCAATATAACTTGTAGATATAATGAAGTGGCATTAATGATGTCTGTATAAATGTCCATTATACTATATTGTGGGAGCACTCTTTATTTTCTACCCACTTGCTAGTCTTGAGTTTTGTGTTGTAACTAAAGGGATGTTGCCTTTTCCAATGTGCTCTTTAAATATGCTAATTTTTTGTGTAAACACAGTATGAGATACAGGCATTTACATATAGCCAGGATTATGGTGACTTTTCCTGGGAAAATCATGCCTTACAGCCCGCACTGCATTCCTCTTACCAGATTGATCATTCTAATCCTCTGGGAAATGGCAATGGCAGTAAGTTTTCAATGAAACACATATAAATCATTAATGTATATGACCTTACAAGATTTTTTCTGTGCTTTTAGAAGGTTAATATGCTGAACCTATGCTGAACCAGAAACTCTCAGACATGGGCCAGAGCTGCTACTTGCTCTCCCTGTGCCCAGCTGCTTGTGAGGCACCCGGGAGGCATGGCGGTTCTAGCCCTGGCCTGCCACCCCAGCTGAGCCTCACAACAAGCCAGACCACCCTCCCCTACTCCATGGGGCCCGCCATTTTCCACATCAGGACTTCCCTCTTGTCACAACTCCACCCAGCAGACCAGACTATCACAGCCCAGATCATCGACAGCCAGCCTGCAGCAGTTTTGTTTTTTTCAATCCGGCCCAGGTATGCTGAACCAGAGACTCTCAGACATGGGGCAGAGCTGCTACTTGCTCTCCCTGTGCCCAGCTGCTCGTGAGGCGCCCGGGAGGCATGGCGGGTTCTAGCCCTGGCCTGCCACCCCAGCTGAGCCTCACAACAAGCCAGACCACCCTCCCCTACTCCATGGGGCCCGCCATTTTCCACATCCGGACTTCCCTCTCGTCACAACTCCACCCAGCAGACCAGAGTATCACAGCCCGGCTTGCGTGGCCGCTAGCGGCAGCGCGTTTATCAGTAAATGCTTTATTTAGAGGTGACTACACCAGTATGCCACCCACACGGCAAGCCTGGCAAGCTGCTCGTGTAGTATTTGATATGCCAAATACCAGTAACATTTATATTGGGTCATTCCCACGACCTAATATAATTGTTTGAGGCTCTTTTGTTCCTGGAGCGGGTGGATGCCTTTGGGTTCTACTAGCATGAGACGGGACATATGGAGATGTTACTGGTCGCCCCTCAAGCAAATAGATGATTAACGGGAAGATAGTGATAGTGATAGTGATTTTTAGAAGGTTCATGACATATTTTATTCTAATCATTTTTAGTCTTGCTTCTATGAGAACTGTCACTGTCACTGTCTTCCTGTTCATCATCGATTTGCTTTAGCAGGCACCAGTAACATCTCCATATGTCCTGTCTCATGCAAGTAGAGCCCAAGGGCACCTGATTGCTCCAGGAACATAAAGAGCCTCAAAACCATTCAATCAGGTAATGGGAATGAGGTCTATAATTGTTACAGGTATCTGGCATATCAAATAGGACACAGGTAGCTTGCCAGGCTCTGTGAGAACTAGATATTAGAAAACAAGTACAAGTGTACAGATCTAAAGAACTCCTTTTGAAGAATTAAACTGTAGCTAAAAAATTTTTGTGTACAACTCTTTCTAAGATCATTTTAGAATTAGTTATTGTATACTTTTTGCTGGTTGATCATTTTTATTAGAAATAAAATCATCACTTGTATCACTTGTCTTCCTACTTTTTATTGATTTGCTCGAGTGGACACCAGTAACATCTCCATGCATCTTGTTGTGTGCTAGTGTAGCCCAAGGGCATCTGTTCACCCAGGAACATGAAGAGCCTCAAACCATTCTTTCTGGTAATGGGAATGAGGTCTATATTTGATACTGGTTTTTGGCATATCAAATACAACACGGGTAGCTTGCCAGGCTTTGCCATGCGGGTGGTATACTTGGTAGTAGGCTCTCATCTCTTGCATTTTTGATGAACCATGTGGGAGAGATCAGCTTTTCTCTTGGGTGGAGCTCTGATGAGCTATAGAATCTGGATGTTGAAAATGACTGCCCTCATGGTGTGGGGATTCCTTGAGTAGCTGCACTCCCCTGCTAGAATCTCCAAAGAAGCTCTCAAGAAATAGAAATATAGGGAGTATTAATTTTAAGAAACCTTGGTCAGAAAGAGTGCTTGATCTTGAAACTCATAGGAATTATTTACGACCTATATGTAACAACTTCCTTTGTTACTTAATCTCTTTATACATACATTTCTTATCTGAAATTACCATTCAAATAGCACCTAGTTCAGTATTAAGTGGAAATGCACACACATATGAACGATGTCTGGGAGTGAGGAAGTATTTTGAAATGATTATGCATTGTTAATAAAAGTCTACCATACTCTTAAGATTGTATTACATTTCAAAGTACGACTGTTTTGAAAATATGTAGCATTTCACATTACAATAGCAATTATGCCTTGCTGCCTGTATTCTGAGTTAATTTTTTGTTTACAGAGAATTTTTAATATGATCATTAAAACTTCATTTATTATGAAAAATAAGGTTTCGTCTAAAATATTTAAGTAGGCCATCACTATACAATGTATTTAATTTGCTATTAAAATTCAGTTATAGGACAACTGAAAGTAATTATCTTTGATCACTGCTGTGCAGAAGAGAAAATTTATTCTATTTCAATACAGCTAGTTTGGCAATAATTGTTTCTTTTTTCTAACTTACAATCTTGCCTTTTATATCGTCAGTCATAGATTACATAAATTGACCTTAAATAAGTTAAGAATCTTCTTCCTCTAAAAGGAAAAATATACCTATTCCAAAATCTCTAAAAATGAAAAAAAAACATTAGATATATCAAATGTATGCTTGGAGGACTGGATAGTACAGTGAAGAGGTGTGGTAGATACCTTATGTATCAATCTGGGTTTGATTCCTGCCATCTGTATGGTCTCCAGAGCTCCACCATCACAGATCACTAAACAGAACCTCTAGCGTGACTGTGGCAGCAAAACAAAACTAAACAAAGTTTATAATTGAACAACATTTTATAAAACCATGAAAGGAGGTAAAAAATTGAGAGTGAGTGGAAAACAATATATTGTTTCAGATAGAAAGATAGAAATCCCAAACAAAACAACCTGAAACATCAAACTTATCAGTTTCCTAATTCAACAATTAGCATAAGATATTATACACAAACTCATGTCTATACTGTATTTTGATGAACATCGTTTATACCTAATTTAATAACCTAATCAGTAGTGTAATGATCAATTAGTGAAAACTCATTTTTAAAAAATGCATCAGTAGACTTCTTTTGTCAATGAATATAAGTAGAATCAAAACAAAACAGGATTTATAAAGTACTTATAGTCAGGTTCAAAGTCATGTAATGCTTTTGTAAATCATCCAAGTATACAGTTCACTAAGTTTAAGCACATTAATAGCAATAATGTGTCTTCTATTTATAGGGATTCAGAGATTTGGGTTTTAGGACCATAGCTGGTGGTTCCCAAAGTCTTGCTCATGGCTCTCTGCTCAGGAGTCAGTACTCGAAGTAATAGGGAATCATATGTGGTGCTCAGGATAAAATTTTGGTCAGTCATGTCCATGAAAATTTTTGCATCTCTATCCCAATAATGGGTCTTCTGAAAAGGATGTATTGGACTGGAAGGATAGTACAGTGGATAGGGTACTGTCCTGACGGTTTCTGACCCAGGTTTGATCCCTGGCACCCATATAGTTCCCTAAATCCAGCCACATGTGATCTCAGCACAGAGCCAAGTGTAAGCTCTAAGAACCACTGGTGTGGCCCAGAAAACAAACATAAGGAATATAATAGAACAAAATCTTCAACAGAGTAGGAAATCATATACATATATGACTTAACCAAATATACCATTTGCAAATTCAAAACTTGTCATCTGCTGTCAGATACAGGGTAAGTAGTACTCATTAACGGGGACAGGAGCTTCAGATTAATGGGTAGAGACACTATAAAGTTGTACTATTTATTTATTCTATGTATTGAAGTGGAGTGCTGAAACAAAGTTGCATTTTCATTTAAGAACAATTTTGTCTCAACTCTATTTTCAATAATGACATATCGGTAGTTTAGAATTAGATATGGTCAAAATTTGACACGATGGTAAGAAATCATTATAGATTAGAATTTATATTCTTTCCTTTTTTTGATCTTTCTTTCTTCTGAGAATGCTGCTGATTATTTATTGAATAATAAACTCTCACATCTATGATACAATTTAGAAAAATTTATGTATTTTTTAAATCTGTGGATTTGGGGTTAAAGCAATAGTACAACTTGGACTTTTATTATGCAAATGGCTGACCAGGGTTCAATCCCTGTCACCCAATATTTTCCCTTGAGTTCTACCAGGTAGGATTCCTGAGCTGCAAGTCAGTGCTGAGCACCACTGGTGTCTAAAATCAAGTAAAAAAAAATGAAAAATGAGCACATAGTTTTATTTAAAAGAAAAAAATCGAGGTGAGGGAAGATTGGGCCAAATGTTCTTGACTTCTTTCTCGGGTGCCTCTTCAGCTCTCTGTCTCAGGGATCATTTCTGATTGCACTTGGGGACCATGTGGAGTGAAAGAGATGGAACCAGACTCAGTTGCTTGTAAAGAAAGTACTAAATGTTTGTACTGTCTCTCTGTTCCTCCCAAATGTTTCTGTTTAGATTATTAAGGAGGCAGAGAGCAAGCTCAAAGGGCTGCTACAGAATTATATTAGTAGAAGGTCTGCATTTGATCCCTAGCATTTAGCAGTCTCCCAAACATGGAAGTAAGAATAACGTATGAATTCTAATAAAAAATAAATACCCTTCCCAGTTAACTATTGAGGATGTAGAAATAACAAAATAAAATCTTAAAAATGATATAAAATAAAAATCAGAAATTCTGCAGCAGTTCTGCAACTCCAAGATGGAGAATATGAAAATCTCCTCGGAATAATAGCAGCATGGGAAAAGTGAGAGTCCCAATCAAAATAATTAGACTCCCAATAAATGTAGCAGCTAGACTGCCAAAATCAATAAATCCTTCTGATTCTGATTGTTTTATTTGTTGGGACACATGAAGCAAACATAAGGGGAGTAGATAAGCAGTATCCAGTTGTTTTATTTTATTTTTGTTTTCATTTCCCTTCCTACTATTACAAGAGGTAGAGTTTTCTGGGGTTGCATATTTGATTGTGCTGAAATACAATACTGGGCCAATAAGCAGTAAGGTGAGTAATGCAATTCCTTGCACACAGATGAACCAGGTTCAATTCCAATACCACATAGAGTCTGCTGAAAATTTCTATATGTGATCCCTGAATTCTGAGCCCTGACCAATATTGTTTGTGACTCCAAAATGGGAAAAGACAGTAGTAGTGTATACTGCTTTTTCACATATCATATTTATTATTAAAAGTGCAAATATATGAATATCTCAGTATACAGTGGAGGAATATTTTAATTCATATCTGATGGAGCCAGGGGGGTGCAGTTCAATGGTTATGGGCTTATGTATTATATGCACACAAACCAAGTTTCTCCCCAGCAATACTTGTCTCACCCAACACTGCAGAGGACGGTTCTGTTGGACCCCAGTACTGGAGGAAGGAGAGTGCAAAAGACCGGTATGCTAAGCATTGAACTGATGGAGAATCAAGTTTCTCAGAGGGACCCTCTGCTCCCTACATACTGCTTGGAAATCTCATAAAATGATAATATCTTAAAAATTTAAAAATAAAATTGTATATATTAGGAGTATATTGCTTAGTGATATTAAATATGCGTTAAATCCTAGTAGTACCAAGTACAAAAGTGTCATGATAGGAAGGCTAATCATCAAATTCATTATGATAAGTGTCATAAAATTTTACTCATAGCTTATTCTGATAAAAATGAACATTTTAAGGTAATCATAGCTTAAATAAACATTTCTATATAGTAAAATAGTTATAAATATAACACTATCAGTTGAATATAAACTTTTCAAATGTTTTACAAGGAAAACATTTAAAACCAACATATATTATGAATCTAAAGATTTAAATGTTTAAAATAGGGAGCTAAATCTAAATGTGATTTGTGATTCCTGATAAACAATTTTTGGATAATTTGTCTTATCATTTTATCTAGTAATAGAATATTTTGACATTATATAAACAAAATTAATTTGTATGTAAATAAAAGAGATAAACAGTAAGCAAACTACCTCAATATATAACTCTTAAATATTTCCAATATTTTTGAATTATTGCAAAGTTGTACCTTTCCAATGCAACATTCTTCAGTTCTGTTTGTGATGATAGACATTAATTTGCTCAATCACTCTCCCCTGAATAGGATGTGAACCTCACCCAGCCTGTTACTATTATAGTTTACATTATTGTTTGCAACACAGATACTGAGAGGTTATCATGTTTGTTCTTTCACCTAATTTCAGCAAAAAATATATATGTAGTCTCAGCCTCTATTTCAGAAGAAAAAATGATGTTGAAGAGTAAAATTTTCCTTCAGTGACTAGTCCTCACATATGATATGGATAAAATATAAATATGGCAATGGTAAGTCACTGAGCCTAAAACTAGCTCTAGCAAAATTTAGCAAGTGCTGTCTAATTGAAAATTTGATACCACAAATATACACTATGTGAGGTAATCACAGAAGTATTGCATATAAATAGGAGGGAGGCATGCTCTTCAGAGATTATTCTGCCAGTAAAGCAGACCTCCTCTGAGAAAAAGTTATTTTCCCCTTTCACAGGCTTCATGATTTTAACTTTTATTTACTTGTCTTCTGACAAATATAAGCTATGTAGTTTTTTATGTAGTTTTAATAAACAATAGCTGCCCAAAATGTCATTAGATTTTTAAAATGTCTTTAAGATATATTTTAATCAGAAGAAATAACAGTATTTTCAAACATTTAAATTTTATTTGGAAATTACATTTTGCAAAAAATGATAGCTAACAATTACATAATGCATAAATAGCACTCAAGGTATTATTCTAGGTTCTTTCTATATTAGGCTACTTTGTATTCCAACCTATCCAATGAGATAATATTTTAAATTAATAAAATATATTAGGATAAATGGAAATAGAGAAGTTTAAAATGTTTAGCATGCTTATATCTAAGTGCCAGAGTCAAGGATTATACCCTACAAATACAACCCCAGAAGCTTAGCTTTTACAGTCTATAAACCAAGTTCAATTCAGTACTCTTAGAAAAAAAAAACTAAATAAAAGATAAGTAAATCTTATTTTAGTGACCAAAATGCATAAGGGCGTAACTATCATGCTATGAAAAATGGTATTTTATAGGCAACATGTTTCTTGTTACATTGCACTTAAATATGACAACCATTATACTTATATATGACAATCATTCAATAGAAACAAATGAAACAAATAATTGTTTAGATTTATTTTAATAAGTAATTTATATTAGACTATAGTAAATCAAGCATGTTTTTGAGCATATTATGCAATGTCAAACCTTCAGCACTGCCTCTAGGATTTCCAGAATGATTTAGATAAGTGACAGACAGTGTTAATCATTTTTGTTACACGTACTTTTGTTACATATTTAGAAGATAGGTGTAAAATAATAAATTTTATGACCTCATTTTTTTATTGTTATGCTTTTTTCACTTATGATATAAATTATTACATATTTCTTTCTCTTTCCTCAATTATTGACAGAATTCATCTTGGAAATGTTACCTAGAGCAAAAAATTCTGAGATAGTTGAAACAGAAAAGATCAAGACTGTAATTGTTAACACATCAATCACAATTCTGATATGAGAGTAGTTGAGATTATATAATTTAAAATTACATGGCTTTTCTTTACATCACTTTTGTTTGTTCTTGCAATTATTTTCATTATGTGTTGGAGTATATAACCTTATGGAGACTACAACTGAAGAAATAAAAAGAAAAGAAAACTGACGGAATTAAGTTAGACTTTTTAATAGCCTAAAGGTGCCTTGTGTAATTTACGGTTTTTGAGGCATTGTTCAGTCTTCCCACACTGACTTTCAAATTGTTTATATGTGCATTTCCTCATAACGTATAAATCAATTACAGTAGGTTAGGAGTTCTTTGTCACCAAAATAAACGTTTTCTGAGAATTTCTTGGTATCCTGCCTGTCCTTTGAAATACATTTAATACTGACTATCCAGTTATATTGAGACAAAATATTAAATTCACCTAAGAGGAATTTGGCCTAGACTGAAGAAAATTTAATTTGTGATATAATATAGTGCCGTAGGTTTCAAGGCTATATGAGAGCGAGAGATGTGCATCCTGAGGGGAGAATAAGAAGGACATTAAAATGTGGGAAGGCTAACTAAAATAGAATTCAGTCGAGTGTAAACTTCCTCTTTAAAATTGAAAACTGAAGAAAAACAGATAGTTAAATGTTTGTTTTCATTTAGTTCTTACATAAAAGGAAAATAATTTTGGTCATATTTTGCTCATATTTAAAGTTATTCAAAAAATGCAATTTTATCCTAAATTGTTGGATGAAATTTGGCCAGTTAGGAAGATTGGTTAACGGATTAATGGTAGCTCAAATGGCATATATGTATATGTGTATATGTGTATATATGTGTATATATAAAGTATTAGGAGTTTATTCTGAATAGAACTAAATTTTAAAAGAATTTTGTCAAAATTGATCAGATTTTCTATTTGCATCCTCACATATTAGCTCCCCCCAAACATAACCATCTCTAATTGAAGAACTAACAAATCCATTATACTCAGATGATGGAAGTTTGGCCAAGAAACATCTCTCTGTGTTATATTTTTATGAACAAACCAAAACAATATTGAGGGAAAAATTTCACATCCATTTGAAATACATTAAAGTCAAAAAATTCTTTTTTTAAATAACCCTATATAGAATTACTCATTAATTATCTATCAAAGCCTGTTTGAGATAAAATTATTATAACTGTTTCTGTCCCATTAATTTTGTTTAAAGTTTCCAACAGAGAGTGATGAAATAATCATTTTTCTCTTTTTTTTTGGGTCACACCCGGCAATGCTCAGGGGTTTCTCCTGGCTCAGCACTCAGGAATTACTCCTGGCGGTGCTCGGGGGACCATATGGGATGCCAGAGATCGAACCCAGGCCAGCATGGGCCAGCTGCATGCAAGGCAAATGCCCTACCAGCTGAACTATCGCTCTGGCCCCAAGATGAAATAATTGTGATAGAAAGAAAATGGAGCTATCAGAAAATAAGTCTTCTGTTTTCCACCTCTTGAAATAAAATCAATCTATAATAAAACTTGGATTAATGTACAAGTAACTAAGTTCCAGATAAACATATCTTCCACATTAAGGGATAGAAGAACAGCTCCCAAATGAACTGAAATTAGATATCTTTCCCAAGAAAGAAGCAATGTTGACTGAGGTATGTGTATAAATTGTACAGCACACATTTTCTATGTGCAAGCCTCTAGGATTGATCTCTGATATCACTTTCCAAGTATCCTGAGCAAAAATAAGCATAAAACTTCTAATTCCCAAATACTGCCAGGTGTACATTGGAAAGATATATATCAGGTACAGAACTTTATTCTAGGGGACATGTTGGATTGTACTGAGCTATCAAACACCAGGTACTCAAATCCTACAACCTATACTTAACATACTTGTATCCTACACTAGAAACTGTAGGAGAAAATAAAGAGAATACCACACCTAAACTTAAGTATTAAGGAAGCCCACAAGGGGCTGAAGCAATAGAGCAGCAGGTAGGGCATTTGCCTTGCATGTGGCCGACCTGGGTTTGAGCCCGAGCATCCCATATGGTACCCCTAGCACCACCAGGAGTAATTCCTGAGCAAAGAGACAGGAGTGACCCCTGAGCATCACTGTATGTGACCCCCAAAAAAAAGAAAAAAGGAAACTCATAGGCCTGGGGCCAGATGCTTCTTCCTTTCACCCTAACTCTGGTGCTAAGTTATTCATCTTCCACCCTTTATAGGAGACTCCTACTGCTGCAGCACTTAGGTCTTCCATGGGCAAATTGGCCACAATCCATGTCCTCTTGCAAAAGTAGAAATGCCAGTAATATTGTCTGATCTATTTCTTCACTATGGCATCTCCCATAACTACTCTGAATCACAGGTGTGGGGTATTCAGAAGGAAGAGGTACTCAAACTGTAATCCCCAAGAGAAAATCTTAGAAATTCTTCCATGTATGGATGGTGGTTGTCTTTTCTGCAGACTAGTCACTGTACCTTAAACCTGAAACTCTCTCCTCAGAGAACGTGTGCACTCTCCTCAGGTCTGTGTGCACCCTCCCAGGTTCCAAGAACTAAAGACTTTGTAATAGCTGTGTTTGTTGTATTGCTGTGTTTTGTTGCAAGAATTTCTCCGTGTGTTAGTATGTTGTCACTATCTTGAAAGGTGCATATTTGTGATCTGCATTGTGAATTGAGGATAATAAACATATCACTGTATCACTGTATCACTGTCTTCCCGTTCATCTTCGATTTACTCGAGCGGGCACCAGTAATATCTCCATTTGACCTGTCTCATGCAAGTAGAGCCCAAGGGAACCTGCTTGCTCCAGGAACATAAAGAGCCTCAAACCATTCCATAAGATCATGGGAATGAGGTCTATAATTGTTACTGGTATCTGGCATATCAAATACGACAAGGGTAGCTTGCTAGGCTCTGCCATGCGGGTAGCATACTCTTGTAGCCATCTCAAAATCCAGCACTATAATAAACGTAGAGTGTAAAAAATAAGCATTACTGGTAGACACCATTTAGATGCAACTTCCCATAATATTAGGATACTATTGCAATTTCTGAGGCAGCTCCATGCACCAGTAGCCAATAGCAGAAGTACTCAGAGGTTGAAAGATGTTATTAAGAGAGCTTTCTCCTGGCAAACCATGTTATTCTCTTCCACTTCACATCTGACAGTTTTTCAAGTCATATTCTACAGAAAAAGACACCCTGCAGATAACTCAAAGGATAGCCAGGATAACAGGGGCCTCACAGCCTGCTCCATTTCCCACAGTTAACAACACTGCTCTGGGGGTGTGTTCTGTCACCACCTGGAACTAGGATGCAATCTCCGTGTAAACCGATTCCTGTTGATTGCCACTGCTCAGATTTGTAGGAACTTCTTATATCATGGTGTTAGCTTAGTGCTGTTGATGTTGATGTCTGATTCCTCATAACACCAAGCCTGCTGAATAATACTTCAAAGCAATGTAGAAATTTTTTTTTCCTGAATGAACTTAACTTATTTTTATGTGACTCAGTGAGATACACAGTTTCAAAGTTGGGTATGCCTGGGTTTCAGTTATATAATGTCCCAATGACCATCCCTTCACCTGTGACTTTTCCCACCACTAATGTCCACAGTTTGCCTCCTCTGTGTCAGGCACTTTTCTTTTTCTTCTACACTCCCTCTTTTTGAGTATTATGATTTTCAATACAGATACTAAAAATTGATCATGTATATCCTTTACCTACTTTCAACACTCAGTTCTTTCCAGAGGGACTAGTATGATAATAATAGTTGGAATTTCATGATTACAGTGGTAGAGAATTTTAACAAAGATGAGGTATAAGACTAAAAAAGTATCCAAACAGAAGTCACAGAGCAATATAGTAGATGAATGTAGTAGCTGAACTGAAAAACACTGGAAATCATTGGCAAAAAAGCAAAAAAATGAAAATAAAGTGAACTTGAACAAAAAGTAGTGGAAACTAGCCAATAAACCAGCAAATGAGATGAAGAACAATGACATTATCAGGACAGATGTATGCTTGCATCATGTTTAAAGAAGAGAAAATAGGACAGAATTCACATTTTAAGAAATAATAGTTAAGAATATCCTACGAACTAAGAAAAGAATCACTCAGATATATGGACCACAAATAAATCACAGCAAAGAAATCCAATCATATCATATGTAAATTGCACATATTATAATTAATATGAATTAAAGATAAGATAAAAAAGACTTTAAAAGATGAGAAAAAAAGCAGACAATTTAGAGGAGCTCCCAAAAGACTACCAGCAAAAAATATTCTCAGGATGGGGCCGGAGCGATAGCCCAGTGGGTAGGGCATTTGCCTTGCCCTTGCTGGCCCGGGTTCTATCCTCGGCATACGATATGGTCCCCTGAGCACCGCCAGGGGTAATTTCTGAGTGCAGAGCCAGGAGAAACCCCTGAAAATTGCCTGGTGTGACCCAAAAAGAAAAAAAAAAATTATATTCTCAGGAATACTATAAACATGAAAAGATTGGAGATATACATACAACATGTTAAATGAAAACCTCCAAATAAGAATGCCTGACATGATATTAAATCTAGAGAACAGTAAACTCTTTACAAAATAGCTCCTAAAAATAGATTCCTATAGTAGAGAGTCAGGGTAAAAAATCAATACCCAAAAGCCAGTGGCTGTCCTATATATAAATAGCAAAAGAGAAAGTGAAGTTTATTAAGAAAATGATGCCATTCACAATTGTGCCACAGAAAATAAATGCCTATGAATTAGTTTATCTTAGAAGTAAAGGACTTGTACAAAGAAAACTTCAGAATGCTGCTTCAAGAAATAAAAGAGGACTGGAGGAAATGGGCACACATTCCCTACTCATGGATTGGGAGGATTAACATTGTCAAAATGTTAATAATCCCTAGAGCCTTATATAGATTCAATGCCGTTCCCATAAGCATATTCATGACATTCTTTAACGAAATTGACCAAAACTCATGAAATTTGTATGGAATGATAACCCCCCATGAGTAGCTAGCACAATCCTTGAGAAAAATAAGTTGGGAGACATCAACTTCTCCAATTTCAAACTGTAATACAACTTCTCCAATTTCAAACTGTAATTTCAAACTGTAGTAATTAAAAGGGCATGGTATTGGAATAAAGACAGACTTGTGGACCTATGGAATAGAATAGAATTGAATATTCTGATACACACTAGCAAATACACTATCATTGAATTTTCAATAAAGTGGAGCAAAGATAGCTTCTTCAACAAGTGGTGCTGGGAAGACTGGGGAGCTACAAGAAGAAAGTAGTAGTAGTAGTAGTAGTAGTAGTAGTAGTAGTAGTAGAAGAAGAAGAAGAAGAAGAAGGAAGAAGAAGCAGCAGAAGCAGAAGAAGAAAAGAAAAGATGACGGCGACGACGAAGACGTAAGAAGAAGGCGACAATGACGAAGAAGACGAAGACGAAGAAGAAGACGACAAAAAAGAAGAAGAAGAAGAAGAAGAAGAAGAAGAAGAAGAAGAAGAAGAAGAAGAAGAAGAAGAAGAAGGAGGAGGAGGAGGAGAAGAAGGAGGGAGGAGAAGGAGGAGGAGGAGAAGAAGAAGAAGAAGAAGGAGAAGAAGAAGAAGAAGAAGAAGAAGAAGAAGAAGAAGAAGAAGAGAAGAAGAAGGAGAAGAAGAGGAGGAGAGGAGGAGGAGGAGAGGAAAAGAAGAAGAAGAAGAAGAAGAAGAAGAAGAAGAAGAAAGAAGAAGAAGAAGAAGAAGAAGAAGAAGAAGAAGAAGAAGAAGAAGAAGAAGAAGAAAAAAGAAGAAGAAGAAGAAGAAGAAGAAGAAGAAGAAGAAGAAGAAGAAGAAGAAGAAGAGTAGAATGCCTGCTATAGATGCAGGCTGGGGAAGAGGGGGAGGGACACTGGGGACATTGATGGCGGGAAATACGCATTGTGGAGGGTTGGGTGCTGCAACATTTTATGACTGAAATTCAATCATAAACAGCTTTTTAAATATGTATCTCAAGGCATTAAAATAATAGCAATAATAATGATAATAACATAATAATAAAAGGAAATAATACTAAACTTCATCCTTAAATAATTTCTGTTTTTAAGACAATGCTATATGAAAATTTGTTAAGGAGATTATTATTTAAAGAGGTAGTTGTTTACGATATTGTACATCAGAAGTTTTCAATGTTTACTTTTATTTTGGGGTCACACCTGATGATGTTCAGAGATAACTCCTACTTTGCATACAGAAGTAACTGGTAGAGGTACCTGCGGGACCATGTGCAATACAGGAGATGCTCTGGAAGCAGGAGATGCAGGGAATCAAACCTGGGTCAGCCAGGTGAAAGGCAAACGCCAACCCACTCTACCATTTCTCAGTTCCCAAGTCACTCCCAATCTTCTTTTTATTTAGTTGACTGTCCTGAAAAAAGAAAGAAACATTGCTAAACAACTTCTGAAAATCTACCTTTTTCTTTTGTGGGGGAGCTGTGGAGGGGGAATGTTGTTTTCTTTCTGTTTTATTTTGTTTTTAGGCGAGACTGGCACTACTCAGGAATTTCTATTGGATTTGTACTTCCGGTGATGCCTCGGGAGAACATGGAATGCTGGGGGTCTAACCTGGGTTAGATTCATGCAAGGTAGTCTTATGGACAATCTGTACCTTATTTAAAAGAAGCAGAACCCCCCTTTGCACTTGTCTATTTCCATGTCCTATATCTTATCTTGATTGCTCAGCACCACCTATCACTATCACTATCACTATCCTCCCATTGATCATCTATTTGCTCAAGCGGGCACCAGTAATATCTCCATATGTCCTGTCTCATGCTAGTAGAGTCCAAGGGCATCTGCTCACTCGAGGAACATAAAGAGCCTCAAACAATTATATTAGGTCATGGGAATGAACTAATATAATTATTACTGGTACTTGGCATATCAAATACAACATGGGCAGCTTGCCAGGCTTGCCGTGCAGGTGGCATATCCTTGTATTCCCCTCTAAATAAAGCATTTATAGATGAACTAAGATGCCCCAAGCGGCTGTGCGAGATGGGCTGTGATAGGCTATCGCTGGGTGGAGTTCTGACGAGAGGGAAGTCTGGATGTGGAAAATGGTGGCCGGATGGAGTGGGGGGGTCATCTGGCTTGTTGTGAGGATCTGCTAGGGTGGCGTGCCAGGGCTAGAACCTGCTATCCCTCTAGGGGCCTCCAGCACCAATTAAAGGTGCATTTTTGTTCCCTTTGAAGAACTGCTTTCAAAAAGAAATCGTTTTCCTAATACCACTTGTTGAAGAGGCGTTTATTGCTCCATTTTGCACTTTTTGCTCCCTTATCAAAAATTTAATGATCATGTATTTGAGATCGAACCCCAAGAGGGCCACCATTTTCCACATCCAGACTCCACAGCTCATCACAGATCCACCCATCAGAAGAGCTGATCACAAGCCAGGCTCACATGACTGCTTTGCAGCTGTGCAGTTCACCAATAAATGCGAGGAGATGAGAGGAGAGTACAAGAGTATCCCATCTGCACAGCAGAGCCTGTCAAGCTACCCATGTTGTATTTGATATGCCAAATACCAGCAACAATTATAGACCTCATTCTCATGACCTGATGGAATGATTTGAGGCTCTTTATGTTCTTTATGTGAGCAGATGCCCTTGGCCTACACTAGCATGTGACAGGACATATGAAAATGTTACTGGTGCCTGTTTAAACAAATTGATGATCAATGGGAAGACAAGTGATACAAGTGACAAGTGATGTATTTAAGATAGGTGTCAGAATACTCAACTCTATTCCACAGGACACAGTCTGTTTCGATTCCAATACCATGCTGTTTTAACTACTACTACTACTTAGTAATATAGTTTGAAGTTGGGAAGGGTGATGCCTCCCATCTTCTTTTTCCCAAGGATTGCATTAGCTATTTTTGTGGTTTATTATTCCATAAAAATTTTCAGGAGTGTTTGGTTAATTTTTTTGAAGAATGTTAAGGGTATTTAATAGTTAAGGATGACATTGAATCTGTATAAAGCTCTAGGAGTATTACCATTTTGACAATGTAGTTTCTCCCAATCCAAGCAGGGAATATGTTTCCATTTCTTCGTGCCCTCTTTTATTTCTTAAAGCAATGTTTTGTAGTTTTCTTGTACAGGTCCTTTACATACTTAGTTAAGCTGATTCCCAAGTATTTCAATTCTGTGGCACAATTGTGAATGGGATCGTTTTCTTATTATCCTTTCTTCTATTTTGTTATTTGTATGTATGAAAGCTACTGATTTTTGGAATTGATTTTGTACCCTGCAACTCTACTTTATGTATCTATTGTTTCTAGGAGCTCTTTGGTAGAGAGTTTAGGCTTCTCTAGGTATAATATAATGTCATCTGCAAATAGTGATAGCTTTACTTCTTCTTTTCCTGCAAATAGTGATAGCTTTACTTCTTCTTTGCCTGTCTGGATGCCATTAATGTCTTTTTTCTTCTCTAATTGCTATGGCCAGTGATACCAGTACTATGTTGAATATAAGTGGTGAGAGTGGGCAAACTTATTTTGTCCCCAATATTAGGGGAAGGCTTTCAGTTTTTCCTGATTGAGAATGATACTTGCTGTGGGCTTTTGGTAGATGGCTTAGACTATATTGAGGAATTTGCTTCAATTCCCACTTATGAAGGGTTTTATATCATGAATGGGTGCTGGATCTTGTCAAACATTTTATCTGAATTTATTGATATGATCATATAGTTTTTATTTTTTCTCTTATTGATATGATCTCCTGGTCATCAGTCTTTCTCCCATCTCCTTTAGGGTAGAGTTCAAAGAAGTACAAAGGAGCCTTGGTGTTCAGGTGCCTAAAGAGGACTGCATATGATATGACCAAGTAGACATGACTGTTAACCTGCTCACTGTTCTCTGTTTTCTGGTAAAGAGCTGGCATATGTCACTGATTTTGGAACATTTCCAGAAACAGATCCATGGGGCATATTTGCTACCAGCTCTCCCCATTCATGAGCCATCTGGGAGGGAGGGCAACTTCTGGCCCAAGCCAGCCATCCTGACAGAGGCTAAGAAGAATTCAGAGGAACCCGTGCACCATGTCGACAGCCATTTTTATCATCTGGAATCCACAGTCCATCAGAGCTCCACCCAAGAGAGAAAGCCAATATAAAGCCCAGCTGGTTAAAGTCCCAACCTGTACAGAGAAACCTATTTCAAGTCCAGGTATGCTTGAACCAGAGACACAGATACATGAGGCAGAACTACAACCAGCTGTCCATGTTCTGCGGCCATGCAGTTTATCAGTAAATTGCCAAGAATATTCCACCTGCTCTTCTCAGAGAGCCTGGAAAACTACTTAGAGTATTCTTTCCACACAGCATATTCTGACAAGCTGCCCATATTGTATTTGATATGTCAAAACCAGTAAAAACAATGGATCCCATAGCCATGACCATGAAAATATTCAATCAATGGTTTTGCCTGACCAATGTCACTGTCGTCCCAAAATTCCAAATAGGATCAGACCACCGTCTCCTTAGTGCAAACCTCTACTTAATGTAATGGGGAGAAAGGGCTGCAAAGTTTAAGAAGAGAACTGCAAGAATGACCAGCAACTGGTAACTCTTTGGCACCGTTGTGCAATATTGGAAGATGCCATTATTCAAGACATCGAAAAGAATACAACTGACTGGTTCAGAACCCCCATGATTGTGTATGGAATCCTGAGAGAGAAAGCCACGAAAGGAAGCCTGTTTTCAACAACTCTCAAGCTCATTCACTAATGTGGAAGGTGCGAGCCTCAGGCAACTATAAGCTAATGCCCAAGCTCGCAAAACAGTTCAGAGAAGCGAGAAAGGAAAGACCTCAAAGAGAGAAGAGCAGCAATACTGTCTGATGCAGCAGAAGCCATGAAAAGCATTGTAATGCCCACCTCTCCTTCACCAACTATGAGACCAAGATGACTACCCGCTGACATCCTGATGGATTTATCACATCTTCCAGAAAGGCAATGAAGAAGATTATACATGACTTCTATTCACATCACATTGATAGCCACATCTACCTGCCCACATACCAAATTCAGCAAGATGGATATGTCGTTCCCAACGATCTCCCCTCTGAAATCCAACATGCCATTTCATCGGTAGAGAAGCCAACAGCACCTGGCCCAGATAAAGTCAGACCCGAACACCTTAAGAATCTGCCATCAGTACTCATCAATACACTGCCTAGGCTCTTCACAAGCTACCTGTCTGAATGCAATGTTCTCTAACTATGGAAAACCAGAAGGACAGTTTACTGTTCAAGAACGGAGACATCCACGACATTGGCAACTAACACCCCATCTGCCTGTTGTCCATCATCTACAAGCTGTTCAGTTGAGTACCCTGAATAGGATTTGCAGAAAATTAGATGAAGGACAACCATGAGAGCAAGATGGATTCCAAAAGGATTCAGCACAATCGAACATAATCACACAGTAACAAAGCTCACTGAGGTTTGTAGGGAGTTAAAGATGCAGCTCTGTCTAACGTTCATTGATTTAAAGAAAGCCTTTGATTCTGTTGAGACCGAAGCAGTCATAGAAGCCCTAACCAAACAGAGCATTCAAATTCAATACATCAAGTCTTTCGTGAGCTGTATTACAGATTCACCACCAGGACCTCACTTTTCTGCAAGGAAGTGATCATTGATGTAAAAATAAGGGTTCAGCAAGGTGATACCCTTATTTCACTTAAACTCTTCAGCCCCTCCTTGACAATGTCATGTGACAATTAGAATGGGAAGGAAGTGCGAATGATGATAGATTGTCAGCAACTACACCACTTCTGCTTTGCTGACGACGTTATTCTAATCACTATCACTATCTTCCCGTTCATCATCAATTTGCTCAAGCGGGATCCAGTAACATTTCCATATGTCCTGTCTCATGCTAGTAGAGCCCAAGACATTTGCTCACTCCAGGAACATAAAGAGCCTCAAACCATTATATTAGGTCATAGTGACAATTACCTAACATAATTGTTACTGGTATTTGGCATATCAAATACGACACGGGCAGCTTGCCAGGCTTGCCGTGTGGGTGGCATACTCTTGTAGTCTAATAACATCAAATATTAGCCAAGTAGCAAAAATGCTGGCTGACTTCAACTGTGACTGTGGAAAGATAGGTCTACAGCTGAATCTCAACAAAACAATGGTCATGAAAAATAGACTAGTTACAGATCCTCCTTTCACTCTCAATGGAACTAACATTTCTTAATGCAGCAGGTATGTGTACCTAGGTTGAGAAATCAATATGGCTGTGTAGGAGGAAGAGATCTGCATTGAACACCTTCTAGAGCATTGAAGAAATAGCTAAAAAGGAAAAAGAACCTCCGGCTCTGGGCCATCTCTTCAACTCCACCATTCTCCCAGGAATTAACATATGGCTCAGAGTTTTGGGCCCTACAAAAGCAGATGAGAATGCTATCCAGTTCTCCTAAATAGGAATTGAAAGAGCCATGCTTGAAATATCACGCCTCACTGAAGTCAGAGAAGGAATCTAGAGTTCCAACTTCCATCATGATCAAGAGTCTGGGACACCGGTCTCATTTTCCAAGGTGTCAAAATTCAGATGGACTGGATATGTAATGTGACTTGTAGATGACCACTGGACCAGATCCATTACCGACTGGAATCCCACAGGACATTAAATGATCATATGGCTGCCCACCTACAAGATGGTAGGACTTCTTTGTCAAGACCCTGAACTAACATTTTGAGGCTCTTCCAATTCCTGGATCTAGCAGATGTCATTGGGCTTCACTGGCAAATGCCAGGGACCAATGGAAACGTTACTGAAGCCAGCTCGAGCAAATCAACAAGTAACGGAATGTAAAGTGATCAAGCGATTGATATTATGTATTATGTTGATTTTTTGCACGTGTTGAGCCATCCTTCATTCCAGGGATCAATCCTTCTTGGTCATGAATTATAATCTTTTGATGAATCTTTGGATTCTGTTTGCTAGCACTTTGTTGATGATCTTGTCATCTGTGTTCCTCAAGAAGATTATTCTGTAGTTTCTTTTTTTGTGTGTGTGTGTTATCTCTTGAGAGATTCTTTGGAGGTACTAGCAAGGGAGCGCACAGCTACTCATATATCCTTGACCAAAGACCAGTCTGTCTCTATTTGTGGAAGTCTGTTCTCTTCAACCGAGCATGCAGCTTCGGGATGGACAAACATGGAGTGGTGAGGGAGGAAGGGGACACCTGCCTAACCAGCCAGATCAACAGAATCAACCCTGGAAATCAATGGGGTAACCGATGTTGCAGCCAGATTGCCCTCTCATCCATTGCATGGCAGAGCCTGGCAAGTGCACGGCAGAGCCTGGCAAGCTACCCGTGTTGTGTTTGATATGCCAAAAACCAGTAAAGTAAGTATAGACCTTATTCCCATGTCCTGAAGGATAGGTATGAGGCCCTTCATGTTCCTGGAGCAAGCAGATGCCCTTGAGCTACCCTAGCATGTGACAGGACATATGGAGATATTACTTTGCCGTTCGAGCAAATCGATGAACCACGGGAGACATGATACAAGTGACAAGTGTTATCTCTGGCTGGTTTGGGTATCAAGGTGACATGTGCCTTGTAGAAGCTATTTGGGAGTGTTTCTGTTTCTTCTATTACCTGGAAGAGCTTGAAAAGGACTGGCAGTAGGTCCTCCTTAAATCTTCGGAAGAATTCACTAGTGAATCCATATGACATGGGATTTTGTGATTGGGCAAACTTTAATTACTGTTTCAATTTCCTCGATGGTGATAGGCTTATTAAGATATTGCAGGTCTTATTGTTTCAGCCTTGGGAGGTTATACAAATTCAGAAATTTATACATTTCTTCCAAGTTTTCATGCATCGTGTCATATAGACTTTCAAAGTAATCTCTGATAATCTTTCGATTTCTGTGGTTTCTGTTATGATGTCTCCTTTTCATTTCTGATTCTCTTTATTTGTGTTCTCTCTTTCCCTTTCCTTACAAGTCTCACAAGTGTTTGTCAATCTTGTTTATTTTTTCAAAGCAGCTGATTTTGTTAATATTTTTTATTGTTTTTTGGGTTTTCAGCTCATTGATTGCTCTCTAAGTTTTATTATTTCCTTCTTTCTGCTTAGATTGGTCTGCTGTTGTTGGTCTTTTGCTAATATTTTGAGCTAAGTAAGGCTATGTATGTGGCCTTCTTTTCATGATCAACACCACTTACACAGCTTTCACTGTATCCCACAAATTTTTTATTGTGTTTGACTTCATTTTCATTTGTTTCAAGGAGTCTTTGGATTTCTCCTTTTATTTTTTTTCTATGACCCATTGTTTGTTCAGCAATCCACAATGTGTAAGAGAAGGAAGAAAGAAAGAGAGAGAGAAAAAGAGAAAGAGAGAAAAAGAGATAAAGAACCTGTCATAAACACAGGCTATGGGTGGGGGAGAGAATTGGGAACATTGGTGGTGAGAAATGGGCACTGGTGGAGGGATGGGTGTTAGAACAGTATATGACCAAAACCCAAACATGAACATCTTTGTAATTGTATATCTCACGGTGGTATAATAAAATATTTTTTTGAAAAATAAATCATATTTCTTTTAAAAAGAAAATTAATGTGCTTAGGACACAGAATATGTGCCCACTTCAAAATCTCTCCAAAGTACCCAAAATATGAATTCAATTAGTCTCATCCAGTTTTGGACAGTACTTTTAGCATGTGAACACTCTTTAAAATGTATGGCATTTAAAGGCACATTTTACAATAAGACGAAAGGTTTAAACTAAAGTCACTGCTATAATTTCTACAATTCTAAAACATCTCTCTATGCTGCTAAGAGAACGCATATATTGAAATGTTTGTTCTGTTATCTAGAAACAGACCAAAGCAAGATAGAGTAAACCAGATATCCAAGAGAATATTATCTATAATGAAATCAAGACTGTATTCCAAGCTACTGTTTTGTTACTTTTTTTTCCTGCTTTTATTTTCAACTTATATAATAGGCAGAAACTGTGGTCTGTGTAATGGTTTATTTTTTTTCACACTCTTTTAAGCAGTTTAAAACATACACTTCTCTGTATACCATATCTCAATTCTTCAAGCATAGTTATTTTTGCTTCATATTTTTAGACAGAAGGCATTAAATCATTGTTGAGATCTCTATTTTTATTGCTTTCTGCTCACTTGAGCTCTTGTCCAAGATCCTGCTTTTAAGAATAGTTCACTTCCTTTCATTTATTTATAAGACCTTTATCTCTATTGACATTTTTCATGAAAAAGACTATTTGTCTGTTGTTGTCTTATTAAGTAAATGTTTAGAATAGGTCAGAGACTCCTTGCAGTCAAAATTGCACCCACCTCTTACTGGTAAAATTCTTACATCCACTCTAATAATAGTTTATGGTCGTTGATTTGAATTTATAACTTCTACCATCTCCTACAATCTAGCTTCACCTCAGTAATTCTGTTTCTACAGACTGTCGATAATCATATTTGAATTTGTCCAAAGAACAAAGTACATTGACAGTCCTACCTTAAAGTCAGAAATAGCAATGACTTTGTTCCTTCTGCATGATATAGTGTTGTCTTTTTGTTTATTTATTTTATTTTGGATCCATACTCCATAGTGTTCTGGGTTTAGTCCTGCTCTCCCTCAGGGATCACTCCTGGTGGATGCTCAGGGGACCATATGGGGTTCTAAGAATCAAGGCAAGTTCCCTCCCTGCCCACTGTCCTATCTCTACAGCCCCATATACACAATTACTTTTCCATTTTTTTTCAACTTTGGCTTATTATAAATTTTGCAGGTGTGCTCCTGGCCTTGGGGAGTAGCTCAAAAGTCTAGAGTGAATATCTTGCATGGAGGAATTCTAAATATTTTTTTGAATTTCATCAGGACTAATCTCTGAGCAGCACCAAGTGTGGTTGCTCCCAAACAAATCAAAAACTATATATATTTTCTCATTATGAATATATGAAAATATATATGTGTTTATATATACATTTATTCATATGAATATATGAAAAATAAGTACACATAATATTTAAATACTTATATTATAATAAAATTCTAATAAATTTTATATTTTTAATTATATATTATCTCTTTTCATTTCTCATATTTTAAATATTTTTCCTTTTAAGTTATCCTATTATAAAAAGAAAACTTATTACCTTCATAAACATACCTTTATATCTATAACTGACTTATTTTAATTCCACTGTACCATTTTTATATCAAATAATATGTTAGATTCATTAAATAACATAATAAACTTGTCCAACCACAACAGTTTAAAAATACTAAGACTCCTTACACAAACATCTTTTAAATGTTGTCTTTATTATTTCAAACTAATTATTTCTCAAAGGTTATTTTAGAAATTTAGTCATTATTTAAAATGTCTTAAGCGTCACGATAGTGACAAGTAGGTACAGGTTCTAGTTTTAGTTAATATTTGACTAATAAGTATATCATATGGGTCTTGATATTTTGATCAACTAAAGGAATAATAACTTTACATTCTGTTTTGAATTTTGAAATAAATATACCCCGGACATGTTTTTATAGCATGTTAAATTAGCATTAAATAAATCAAATTAGAGTTTGCTGAATTTTATGAGTAAAGCTCAGTTATTTAAAAAAAAAATTAAGTCAGCATATTCTGTTAGTGTTTAAAACTGATCAATAGCTATGCCAATGTTCCATGTATCTGCACAAACAAACTTACACATCAGGAGGAGCAGTCCATTTGTTTTTAAAATGCATATGGGAAGTGTTCCCATAAATTTGTAGAGAGTTTTTCTCAACACGTCTGTTATACAAAAAATAAAAAAATGTTCTCAATATGCTTAAAAATTGCTATGAAGTATACTGTGCTCAGCCACTGTAGATATTTTAATGGGTAACTGTAATGTCTTGGATTTGTTCAAATATATCTTGATGAAAACCTCTCAAATAAGCAAAATAAAAAATTGCTTAAAATAAGAAGTATCTGCAACAATGGGTACATATTTAAGATTCAGTAAGAAATTACTGGGATGGAATTCAAACTACCAGATTTTCCTAAAGATAATAATGTTCTCTGAAGAAAATATTTTGATTGGTGAAATAGAAAAATTTTATTATTCATTGATAGTGTGGTACATATTTTTCATACTGTGACATCTCAACAATTAAGGTGTTTACAATAAATAGTATATTGCATATATTTGCCATGTTATCATTTTTCAGACGCATGGTACCTGTTCCACAAACAAGATAATACCAAACTAAAATATATAGCATACATAATTATGACATATTAGGAGTTTTTGACAAAATTGCCCATGTTACTGATGATAGAGGCTGATTTTGCTCTCAAATATGGCAATATATTTTTTGTCGTAGATTAGATGGTATGACTTTGATGTAAAACGTTATTGTACCTTCAACCAAGTACCCAAGAAACTTCACCCACTATCATTATTGCCTATTCTAGCCAATCTTGTCATCATCCCCCAACCTCAGAATTTGGTTATCGCAGTTGTATACTTAATGGCCAAGAGTTTGTCCTCATTCAAAGTTATTTATCCACTTGTTTTCTATATGATGGTTGAGCTCATCTGATGTTTGTTCTATCTCTGACTTACTTTACTTAATAAAAATACCCTTGAGTTCTATCTAAATCTCATAAATTTAATCACTTTCATAGATGGAAATATATGTGAATCCCAGTTCTTCTGATTGCTTATATAGTGCTCTTGTTTCCTTGGTGATATTCTAGCTGGTTGATCTCTTTTGTTGTTAAGAGTGGGGTATTAGTCACTTGTTACTATTACATTATCATTGTTGTATCTCAGCATCTCTATTAGCAGTTTCTTTAGCTACTTTTTGGTGCCTTCATTTGTTGTGTATATTTAGTAGGCATTAAGCCTTCTTAATCAATTCATATATTTAGTAGTATATAACAAGCATCCCTACCTACTTTCTTTTTTGAATTTATTTCTTCTGATTAAAGTATGAAACAATCCCTTTCTTTTATTTAGTCTGCCATGAGCTGGCCTGATTGTTTTCCAAACTTTCACTCTGAGCATGTTTTTAATTTGAGACTTAAAATGTGTCTCTTAAAAGGAGAACTCTGGATTTTATTTTCTGCTCTATTTGGCCACTCTGTGCTTTTTAATGGGATAGTTTAGCTTACTGTCATTCTCAGAAAGTATTGAAATGAAGAAATTTGTTGCCATTTATCTATTAAATGTGACAATTCAATATCTCTAGCAAAGCTGGTTTAGTTCTGACAAATGCCCTCTGCTTTTATGGGACAAACAATTTTTGATCACTCCTTCAAATCATGGTCATAAAATTTGCAATGTAATGATTTTTTTTACTGGTGCTTATTTTCATTCAGGGCTTTGAATACATCAGTCCTTTCTCAGCTTGCTTATAGTGCTGCATTTCAGAAATAGGATCGAAACCTAATGAATATAATGCGGGCTATTTTCCTTATGTATGAGTCTTTGCACTCTCGTATCATTTTAAGGGTCCCCCCAATGATGCTTCTCTTTTATAGTGAAATGTGTCTTGGTGTGCTGTTCCCGTTTATTTTTTTTCTAAATTACTTGGGGCCGGAGTGATAGTCCAGCGGGTAGGGTGTTTGCCTTCCATGCAGCCAGCCCATGCAGGCCTGGGTTCGATCCCCAACATCCCATATGGCGCCCCAGCACCACCAGGAGTAATTCCTGAGTGTAGAGCCAGGAGAAACCCCTGAGCATGGCCAAGGAGACCCAAAAAGCAAAAAAAAAAAAACCCATATTTTTTTCTAAAGTCCAGTAATGTTATTCCTTCTGATATAATCACTACTATCGTACATAGTCTTCAATTTTCTTGATTCATATCTATCACTTACTTATAGGTTAAGTTGTTTGTGTACCTTGTTTTCAAGCACTGATTCAATTTTCAGCTCTATTTATTTTGTTAAAATATGCTCCTGTGTTCTTGAAAGCTTTAGTTGTTGACTTGACTGAGTTTTTAAAATCTTTTTTCCATAAGAGACTCTTCAAACTTATTGACTGAGTGGTTTCTCAGAACATTTAATATTGAAGTTTTTGTTCTAATGCCTACTTCAGCCAGCTTAGAAAGATCAGAGACCTACGTGAACCTCTTTTAACATCTATTGATGAGGCTGAATTCCTTCATTTTCTTAGTTTTTCTTTCTTTTTTCCTTTTTTGCTATGCTAAGGTCTTAGACATAACTCTGCATTCAGGGACACACCTGGCTATGCTCAGGGTAACATATGCTGATGCCAGGGTTGAATCCAGCTCTGCCTTATGAAGCGCAAACCCTGGAACTGTCTCTCTGGCCTCCTCATTTTCCTTCTGTTCCTTGTGTTTGGTGGGAAGTAAGTACAGAGGTGTGCCAAGCTTCAAAGTGCCGGACTGCCCTTGGGGAAGTCGAGTGCTCCATTGCACATCAGACAGTGTTGATGACTCTACTGATGATGCTCCTTTTTAGCAGCCGTGGATGCTCTTTCACATCTTTGAGGGCATAAGACTATTGCAGCCAGTGAAATTTGGGTTATACAAGGCCACAGTTCTCTGACACCGAGTTTGTTCAGTCTTTGGGGGAACTAAACTTCTGTCACACTTTGTTCAAGCTTCCTGAGTCCATATGTTGAGAAGTTCAGATTTATGTCTTGATATTTGTTATATTAATATGTCCACCCATTTTTATAAAAAACACTGGTTGTCTTGTGGACTATTAGCTGTCTGTCTGCTCAGGAAGCCATCACCTAGAGCATGTTCCCAGCTCTCATTTTTTTAAAATTAAACATGTATTATACCACCGTGAGATATACAATTACAACATTGTTCATGTTTGGAGGTTTCGGTCACATAGTGTTCCAGCACCCGCCCTCCACCAGTGCCCATTTCCCACCACCAATGTCCCCAATTCCCTCCCCCATCCCATAGCCTGCCTAAATGGCAGGTTCTTTATCTCTTTTCTCTCTCCTCCTCTCTCTCTTTTCCTTCTCTTACACATTGTGGATTGAACTACATATACTTAGAAGCCATCATGTGCATTTTTTTTGCCTGTATTTTATGCTCAGTTCTAGGTTGGTATTAGCCCTTTCGACATTTATTCACACATGTTCTCTTCTCTGTCTTACCTAACCTCTGACTCCCTCACGTTTGTCGTAATTTCCACTTTTGGTAAGATCACCTGATATATTTATGTCATGCAAATAAATGCAATCATTCTATATCTCTCTCTTTCCTTTTGACTAATTTCACTCAACATGATCCTTTCCTTGTCCATCCATTTAGTAGTTAACCATACCCAGAAGCAGGGAGTCAAACCAGCTCTCATTTTACTTCCTGTCATCCTGTGAACTATGTTCCCAAAGGCACTTGTGCTGAAACCACTATTGAGGAAGCACTTAAGTTTTTGCTCAGTTTTAGGTGCGTATTAGCCAATACAAACATCTGTCCAATCTGGTGTCTGCACACAGATATGCACCTGTAATTTACCCATATTATTTTTTGTTGTCCCACACAAATGGGCCACCCCAGACACTCCTATGCATTCCTTTGTTGGGAATTGGGAGCATGTGTGTTTCTTAGGTCAGGGTGACTTAACCCCACTGTGTGTACACTTGTCGTTTTCCTTCCTGCTAATCAGGAAGTCACAAACTGCCACTGACACTCTTGTTCCTCAGACCCAAGAAGCCAGTTCTTCGGGTCTGGGTCTGTATCCTACTCAGACTGTCACAGGTGGAAACACAGGACAAATAGGAAATCTCTCCTTTCCCTATTGGTTTTGAGCTCCCTGTGGGCTAGATAAATCTTCTGTATGCAAAATGCAGGATTCAGGCTGAGACAGCAAGACAGCACAGCAACTCTGCAAGTCCTACAGGATGCCTGTAGCTGGGGGAGCACTGTCAGTGCTCTGCCTTCTTTCTAGTTCTGTTTTTCTGTCTGTCTCTTTTGTTCCCTCTCTCTCTCTCTCTCTCTCTCTCTCTCTCTCTCTCTCTCTGTCTCTGGTACCATTTCTTCACATGCCCCAGTTTCTGTTCCACTAATTTTCTGATAGAGAGATCTCTGCAGTTAGTCACTTGTCTCTCTAATTAGTCTTCAGGGCAAGATATCTGTCTAAAACATCTGTCCATTAGAGTGTTGTTTTGTCTTGTTTTTAGCGACCTAGTGAGCTATTTTATGTTGTTCTTTTATTTTTCTGTGATCTTGGCATTGTATCTGCCTGTCCAAAACTGACAAGCTTGAACTGAAAAGTAATTTAGCAAAAATTGAAGTGGAAATTGAAAAAATTACTGCACTTCTTCCTCTATCTCATGTATATTTTATGCATTACAAGAGGGTATATGACAAAAGTATTATGAATTAGTCTAAAATATCTATTTTTCTACTGTAATCTAATTCTGAGGAAAGAAACATATGGTAATGTATCAATTATAAGTTTTTGTTGCTTCTAAAAATTATTGGCATTTTAAGTATTGCCTGCTATTGCTCCCAGAACATAACAAAACAAAAAGAGAAAACAAAAATTTTGTGAAGAATCAGCTCTGAAATAGGGGGACAGAATATGTTCAGAAATAGTCTGAGATCTCAGACCTCACATGTCTGAAAGTCAGCACTGCAAAAAATCACAACATAATATTATCTTTTTTAAAAATTTTTTAATATACCAATGTGAGACATACATTTACAAAGGTGTTCATAATTGGTTCTTGGCAATACAGTATACCAGCACCCATCCCTCCACCAGTGCCCAATTTCCACCCCCAATGTACCCCACTCCATCCTGCCCAACTCCATGCTGCCTCAATAGCAGGTACCCCCGTTTCCTCTCTTTTCCCTCTCTGTCTCTCTCTCTGTCTCTGCATCTCTCTCCCTCTTCTTTTTACATAATGTGGCTAGCCCTGCAAATATTTAGAGTTTATCACTTAAGTCTCTTTGTGTATATTCAATGGTGAGTTTTAATTTGCCTTTACCATTTCCCACACTTAGTAAAACACTGGTATCTATTTATATCCTATTAATGAATGCAGTCATTCTATATCTGTCCTTTTCCTTCTGACTAATTTCACTCAGCATGATAGTCTCCATGTCCATTCATTTGCAGGTAAATTTCATAGTTTCGTCTTTTCTGACAGCTGCATAGTATTCCATAGTGTAGATGTACCACAATTTCTTTAGCCAGTCCTCTGTTCTCAGGCATTTAGGTTGCCTCCAGATGCTAGCTATTGTGAATAGCACAGAGATGAATAATGAAGTACAGATAGTGTTTCTGCTATGTGTTTTTTTGTCTCGGGTATATTCCCAGGAGTGCTATTGCTGGATCAAATAAAGACAATTTAAATTTACACTATTCGAGAAATTTAAATATTGGTTTCCTGAAAAGAATTAGAACTTTTTTCTAATTATACTAGCTAATTCATTTTTGTATTTATAAAACTACAAAAATATAGAAAACGATCATTCTATAAAATTGAAAAATTAAATGTTCCTTATAATAAAAACATTTATTTCAAGTAACAATTAAAATAAGTCAAGATTTTAGGAAGGTAAGAATTTTTATAAAAATTATATTTATATAAGTCAAGATTTTAGGAAGGTAAGAATTTTAAAAATTCTTACCTTCCTAAAATCTTGACTTATTTTAATTGTTCATTGAAATAGATGTTTTTATTATAAGGAACATTTCATAATCCTGTGTATGTTCAAAATGTAAATAAATATATTTTCACATCAAATTTGAAACATTTTTCAGTTTTAATATTGCAAGTCTGTTAAGTTGTCACACGTAGGGAAGGAGAGGGTGTGCTCACAGCTCTGACATGGTTGTATATCACTCATATGAGATGAATTAGAATAAGTGTTTATTATACATGTAGGTACTGCTCCTTGAGGTGTTGCAGTGCTGCAGTGCCTGGCTGCAGTGCTCAGCTGCATGGGCAGGTGGCAAACAGGAGACAGGCTTGTCTACACTCAGGGTTCTGCCCCTTGAGTCCTGGATGGTTGATGGTCTGACATAGAAGAAAACTGGGCCCACTGGGCCACTGGGATGAACCCAGAGCCACAGCAGAGCCTGACAAGCTACCGTGGTGTATTTGATATGCCAAAAACAGTAACAATAATGGACCTCATTCCCAACTAGTGGAGACATTACTATCCACTCGAGCAAATGGATGAACAACAGGAAGACAAGTGACAAGTGTAACAAGTTGTCAGTCTATTTTTTATGCAAAATATAAAGTATTTTTCCTTATTAGTTCACAGAATAGAATTAATTTAGATTGATTTTGGATGTGCAAATGATACTATAAATGCATCTCTGTCTAAAATTTGATATATACCTAAGGTGAATCCATTGGAAATTTGTCACCAGGCTCCTTTATAATATGGTAAAAAATGAATTATCTTGATTTTGATGTGATTAGATGTATTTGGTATATCTTTCCATCTAAAAAAAGTATAAGATTGTTCGATAATAAGGCTTAAAACAAAAAAGAAGAAAAAATCATTTTCATAATAAGAAAACTATATCATTCACAGTGATCAAATGCATTGAGCTCTAAAAAGCTCAGAGCTATTTATAGATAAAAAGATATATAATTCACCCACCCCACCACCACCATGAAATGACCCCCCAACACGTTCCCACTGTTCCTCTTTCCTTGTGCCCCAAAAATCAGAACTATTTTGACATTAGACAGTGGGCTTATGGTTGTTTGAGCTATATCTGGACATACTGGTGGGCCCCAGCCAAGGAGATAGACAGACTTTGGTCTTCCTCACCCCCTCATCTTTACATGGTCATTTAAAATAGCTTTTTAATTGGCCCATAAATTACATGGCCCTGAGAATTAAATTCTAGTTTTTTTTCTTGAAACAAAAAGAAAAGTTCAGAAAATGTGTAGGGAATAGTATAACTGCAGGTCCCAGATTTTTTGGTTGACACTTTTTTTTATTCAGCAAGAATAATAATGGAAGGAAAAATTAGCAACAACAAAATGTGTAATAGCAGAAGCTATAGCATCTGGATCCTTGACTAAGTAACTGCACTATGGAAAGTGACTAGCCAAATACTACTTATATTGAATTCATGACTTCTCTGAAGATCAGTCAATTGGAAAGCTGTCCAGGAGAAGCTGCCCAGATGGATGTCATACTCCTTTGAGAGTACTATCATTGTCAAGAAATTGTTTAAGTTTATATGTTTAAGAATAAAATCTTGTTCACATTTCCAATGATTTCTTCCACATGTTAAGTAAGGCCCTTTTTATGACAGAGAACAAAGGCCAAATGTTCTCAAGTAAAGGCCAAAGTGGGGTTTGCAGAGATCCATTGACTGAATTACATTTGTTGTATTATTAAAGTACATATTTTGTCATGTGCTAGATAGTTCATTTTTCTAAGTGTTAGATGAAATACAAATTTTATCAAAACAAAAGATTTCTGAGATGATTTATTTAATAGAGAAGCTGAGATTAATGGCTGGCTTTGACTGGAAAGCTTATTTACAAGTAATGTAAAGAAATAAGAAAGCTAAGATAAAATTTAACATCAGTGATAGAGGAGACATTTTATTTAGCAAGGCGATAAATTTATTAGGCGCTTGGATCTAATTTTCAGAGGTTAAGCACAAATTAAAATTCATAACACCTGGGGCCAGAGCGATAGCCCAGCAGGTAGGCATTTGCCTTGCACATGGCTGGCCTGTGCCGGCCAGAGTTCGATCCCCGGCATCCCATATGGTCCTCTGAGCACCGCCAGGAGTAATTCCTGAGTGCAGAGCCAGGAGTAACCCCTGAGCATTGCCAGGTGTGACCCAAAAAGAAAAAAATTCATAGCACCAAAGTAATATGAAGTCTTGAAAAAAAGTTTAACTCTAGAAAATGTAATTTCTTCACGAATGCCTGTTTTTTTTTTTTGAGATGACCAAAGATAAGACTACTGATACTGAAGAAAATCATTTAGAAAGAACATTCCTATTTTATATAGAAACTATTCTCCCTTCTAATTTATATGACAGAATGTTTTTAAAATACTGCTTTTGTTTTATCAGGTTGGGGGCACACCTTGCATGCTGAACGCCTAATCATTGAATACTGTGCACTCAGGGATCAGTAGGCTAGGGTCAGACGTAGCAATTGGAATGAACCCTGTTTGGTCACAAGGAGGCAAAGTACCTTACCCTCTGTACTATCTTTCTGACCCCCAAACTATTTCATCTATGACAGTAGAAGATCAGATTACTTTCCACATATTAAAAATATTCTATTCCTTCTATACTAAATTATTTTATTTTTATGTTATTTCAGTGACCTTAAAACATTAAATATATACTTGCTACTTCAGAATTTATTTATCTTAAATGCTTTTTAATTTGAAAATGCCTCACTTTGCTAATGATTTATAATTAAGATAAAATGTTACCTTTCCACTGTCATTCTGAAATGACAACCATATATCTCATTCAATAGCTTAAATATTATATATCATACACTTATGGAGACTCACAGATATGGGGAAGAGCTGCTACCAGCTCTCTCTGTGCCCAACTGCTCATGAAGAGTCCGGGAGGGATGGCGGGTTTTAGCCCTGGAGGGATGGCGGGTTCTAGCCATGGCCCGCCACCCCAGCAGAGCCTCGCAAGAAGCCAGATAACCCCTCACTCCATTAGTGCCTCTACTTTCCACATCTGGACTCCCCTCTCACCAGAACACCACCCAGCAGAAGAGCTGATCACAGCCCGGCTCGATAGGCCGCTTTGCTATGGCATGGTTTATCAATAAATGCTGGAGATCAGAGGTGACTACAAGGGTATCCCACCCGCTGGGCAGAGTGTGGCAAGCTATCTGTGTCATATTTGATATGTCAAATACCAGTAACAATTATAGACCTCATTCCCATGACCTGATGGAATGGTTTGAGGCTCATTATGATCCTAGAGCAAGCAGATGCCCTTGGATTCTACTAGCATGAGACAGGACATATGAAGATGTTACTGGTGCCCACTTGAACAAATCGATGATGAACAGGAAGACAGTGATACAGTGATTCACTTATGGAGACTGAACTTCTATAAGATATCCATAAGGAATAAAAATTCATATGGTCCCAATTTACTGCCCATTAATTTCCACTTAACATAGATTTCCTTAACTCATTATTATTCACAGTGGCTAACTTAGGGGAAATCATTTTCAAACAAATTCATGAAAAATGATTCTTATAATAAACTAGAAACAAAACAAGACAACATACTAATGAACATAGAATAAAACAATCTATTAAGCATTTCTATTAAAGAAGAATTCAGTCAGATTAATCAGTGTCAGGGAATGCCGCTGGGGTCCCCGACAGTGTCCGGACAGAAGTTCTCTTCTACCTCCGAGGACACGGGGGAACGGATGAAAATTCACAAGTCCGGCACAGTTCCAAAAAAGGCTTTTAATAGTACAAAAGCTCTTCCACAGCAATCCGATATAATGAAATAACTCTAGCTCTGGTCTGAACTAGACCATACAAAAGAGCCTAAGTCTCCCACCAAAGAGAGAGGATCTCACCCAAGATGAGTTTTACCCAAGGAAAGAGCAAAAGGCCAAGGAGCAAAAAAGCCAAAAGCCAAAAGCCGCAGGAGCCAAAAGCCACAGTGAAAAAAGCAAAAGGGGCCTCAAGTCAGTCCCCTTATATACACCAAAGTAATCCAGGGAGGGTCTGTCAACAAAGAACCCTAAACAGAGTGTAGAAGAGCAGTGCCACACCCTATTACAGATATAAACAAAGGTTACACCAAGGACTAATCCAGAGGTTATCTTATGTAAAACACTGGAGAGAGAGGGGGCTGGTATAAAGTAATACATCTTAACTTCATGAGCTTCATGTAATCTAGATGGTACCCACAAGGTCCTTCTTATTATTATCTGCACCAGGGTGATTCTGAGTATCTTGTTCTTGTGTACTGAAAGGGTCACACTCGCCTGCTTAAAGCAAACTAGTATGATCCTTCCTATAGTCTTCCTATAGTCTCAACGTAGCCAGGGTGGTAGTCTCCTGGTAAATTCTTACTGTCCCACGCTGGGTGCAGTGGGCATAAAGAGGAGCTGTGCCCAATCTAGAAAACATAGAAGTCTTAGTAGATGTATAAGTCAGAAGTTATTCAATCAAGGTGACTTCTGTTACTGCCACACTCTCTAGCAGTGTTTACATAGAAGAGAGGTCTCATTAGAATGAACCTTGGCTTAAATAGTTTAAGCTGTCAGTGGGCAAAACAACAAACCTCCCAGATTAGCTAGATCTGTCATCCAATCAATCAGGAAAGGGTGAGACATACACAGTTCTCAAATTGCTTTCTTTCATCATATATATGGTTTGGAATATTAACCAAATTATGAAGAAAACACATAGCTTAGCACCTTTAATATTTAATTATGTTCCACCTTAATACTCATTTTTTACAGCTTAAACATGTTTTTAAATTATGTTACAAGGTAAATCAGTGTATTTAGGGGATTGATGTATGAAGCTCCTTTGAAGCACTTTTACCGCCATTAATGTGCCAAAGTCATCACTGTACTTATGTGTCACTAATTTCTAGCCTGCGACTTCCTGCCCCTCATGTTTACCTCCAATGCTGGGTATTATCAGCAGTATAATCAAAGATCAAGGGTTTGTCATAATTTGATATTGTCTATTTGTTTATTTTGTTCTGATTATCTTTATCATGTATTGTTTATATTTTCTCTTGGAAGTGTCTGTTCATCTCTACCCTATATTTGAAGATTTATATTTCTACGACATCAATTATATTTCATTGGTTTAAAAATCTACCTTTATTTTACTCATACAACTTTAATTTCTATAGCATTAGAGCAAAATGTAAAGTTAAGAAATGAATTTTCCTCATATTTTTAATCCTCAAGAGTGTCTTTATCTATAAAGAGGAAATTTTTGACCAGATATAAATTTTCAGAGCATTTGTCCTAAAAAATAATTGAAGAGTATTTATAATTTTAATGAGGATTGCAATGAGTCAATAGTGCTATGGGAATGACTTGGTTTTTCATTTTATTAAATTTCCCCATCTATGAATATGGAATATTATTCAGTTTTCTCTTGCCACCTTCTACTCATTTCAATAGTGAATTGAGTTATTCAATGTTAATTCCCTCACATCCTTTGTGGACACTTAGTTACTTGGTGTTTTGTACACAATTTTAACTAAAATTGTCATTTTGACATATTTCTTTTTTAGTTCATTGCATACATATATAAATATCACACATTACCGTGTACTGATTATATAATGTGTCTATTTGGTGTATTGGATTAGTGTTCCTAAGAAATTTTATTTATTTATACTTTTTTAGGCAACATTATGCATTTTATAATGTCATTTACAAATAGTGAGAACTTAACTTCTTTTATAATTTAAATACCTTTGAATTTTTTTTTTGCATGATGGCTTTGGTGTGAATTTCAAAAGCTGTACAGAATTATAGTGGAAAACATGGACATCCTTGACAACTTTTTTTTCAGATAAGGCATTCAAGGAAACTATTTTATCTTAATTTTTAGGGAAGATGGTAGTTATCTGAGCTAGTTTTTATTTTTATTTTATTTTATTATACCACAGTGAGATGTGCAATTACAAAAATATCCATGGTTGGGTTTCGGTCATACCGTGTTACAGGACCCATCCCTCCACGAGTGCCCATTTCCCACCACCAATGTCCCAAATTTCTAGTACTTGGAGGAATGTCCACATTGTTTTCCAAAAGTGCTGCACCATTGACATTCCCACCAACAATGTATGAGAGTCCCTTTCTCATAGCATCTACACCAGCACTTGTTGTTCTTGTTGTTTTGGATATGTGCCAGTTTCTGTGGTGTGAGATGCTTGTTTTGATTTGCATCTCTCTGAAGGTTAGTCATGATGGGCATTTTTTCATATGCCTTTGGCCATTTGAAGTTTTTCCTTATTGAAGTTTATGTTCATTTCTTCTCCCCATTTTTGATGTGGTTGGCTGTTTTCTTCTTGTAAAGTTCTACCAGTCCCTGATATACCCTATATATTAACCCCTTATTAGATGAGTATTGGGTGAATACTCTTTCCTGTTCTGTGGATTGTCTTTGTATCTTGGTCACTGTTTCTTTTGAGGTGAAGAAGCACTTTAATTTCATGTAGTCACCTATGTTTATCTTTGCTTCCATTGCTTTGTTAGTGGTGTTTTATCTTTGAAGATAACTTTAGCTTCAATGACATGGAGGGTTTTTCCTATATTTTCTTTGATGTACTTTGTGGATTCAGGTCTGATATTGAGATCTTTAATCCATTTTGATCTGATTTTTGTGCATGGTGTTAGACAGAGGTCCAAATTCATTTATTTACATGTAGCTGCCCAGTTTTCCCAACACCACTTGTTGAAGAGGTTTTCCTTGCTCCATTTTAGACTTTTTGCTCATTTATCTCAACAAAGATTAAATGATCATATATTTGAGGATGGGTGTCAGGGTACTAAACTCTATTCCATAAGTCAGGTCTATTTTTATTCCAATACCATGCTGATTTAATTGCTACTGCTTTGTATATACTTTTGAAGTTAGGAAAGGTGATGCCTCCCATCTTCTTTTTTTTTCAAGGATTGCATTAGCTATTTGTGGGGATTTATGATTCCATACAAATTTCAGGAGTGTTTGTCAATTTCTTTGAAGAATGTCATGGGTATCTGTTGGAGGACAGGTTTAGCTATTCTGGGAGTTTTGTTGTTTTGCCCACTCCCAGCTTAATCTTATTTAAGCCAAGGTTCATTCTAATGAGACCTCTCTTCTATGTAAACACTGCTAGAGGGTGTGGCAGTTACAGAAGTCACCTTGATTGAATAACTTCTGACGTATACATCTACTAAGACTTCTATGTTTTCTAGATTGGGCACAGCTCCTCTTTATTCCCACTGCACCCAGTGTGGGACAGTTGGAATTTACCAGGAGACTACCACCCTGGCTACACTGAGACTATAGGAAGACTATAGGAAGGATCATACTAGTTTGCTTTAAGCAGGCGAGTGTGACCCTTTCAGTACAAGAGAATAAGATACTCAGAATCACCCCGGTGAAGATAATAATAAGAAGGACCTTGTGGGTACCATCTAGATTACATGAAGCTCATGAAGTTAAGATGTATTACTTTATATCAGCCCCCCCTTTCTCTCCAGTGTTTTACATAAGAGATAATCTCAGGATTAGTCCTTGGTGTAACCTTTGTTTATATCTGTAATAGGGTGTGTCACTACACTCTGTTTAGAGTTCTTTGTTGACATGACTCTCCCTGTAACAAATCAGATTACTTTGGTGTAGATAAGGGGCTGACTTGAGGCCCCTTCAAGCTTCACTTTTACCTTTTGGGCCTTTTGCTTTTGGCTTTTGGCTTTTTGCTCTTTGGCCTTTTGCTCCATATTCTGGGTAGGACTCAGCTCGGGTGAGATCCTCTCTCTTTGGTGGTAGACTTAGGCTCTTTTGTATGGTCTAAGTTTGGACCAGAGCTAAAGTTTGTTCATTATATTGGAGTGCTGTGGAAGAGCTTTTGTACTATTAAAAGCCATTTTGGGAACTGCACCGGACTTGTGGGTTTTCATCTGTTCTCCCAGCGTCCTCGGAGGTAGAAGAGAACCTCTGTCCTGACACTGTCGGGGACCCTGGGACCCCGGCGGCGTTCCCCGACAGGTATCCTTATAGAGACCCTATCAAATCTATGTAAAGCTCTAGGGATTATTACCATTTTGACAAAATTTCTTCTCCCAATCCATGAGCAGGGAATGTGTTTCCATTTCCTCGTGTAGTCTTTTATGTCTCGATGCAGTTTATTGTAGTTTTCTTTGTACAGGTCCTTTGCACTCTTAGTTAAGCTAATTCCAAGGTATTTGATTTTCTGTGGCATAATTTTTTCTCTTTCATTATTTGTACATAGGAAAGCAACTGACATTTGTGTACTGAATTTGTACCCTGTCACTTTACTATAGGTATCTATTGTTTCTAGGAGCTTTTAGGTAGACAACTTAGGGTTCTCTAGGTATAATGTGACATCATCTGAAAGTAGTGATAACTTGACTTCTTCCTTGCCTATCTTGATGTGCTTAATGTCCTTTTCTTCTCCGATTGCTATGGCAAGTATTTCCAGTACTATATTGAATAGAAGTGAGAGTGGGAAACATTGTCTTGTCCCTGATCTTAGGGAAGGCTTTTAAATTTTCCCCATTGAGAATGATACCTGCTGTGGGCTTTCCTGCATGATTTTGGCTATATTGAGGAGAGTTCCTTCAATTCCCATTTTAAATGGTTGTACTCATGAACAGGTGTTGCATCTTGCCAAATGCTTTCTCTGCATCTATCAATATAATCATATGGTTTTTATTTTTACTCTCATTGTTATGAAGTATGTTCATTGACTTGCGAATGTTGAATATACTTGCATTCCCAGGATGAATCCTACTTGGTCATGATGTATAAATCCTTTTGATGAGTCTTTGGATTCTTTTTACCTAGTACTTTGTTGAAGACTTTGCATCTATGTTCTCAGAGAGATTGGTATGTAGTTTTCTTTTTTTGTGTTATCACTGCCTGCTTTGGGTATCAGGGTGATATGTGCCTCCGAGAAGCTATTTGGGAGTGTTTCTGTTTCTTCCCTTTCCAGGAAGAGCTTGAAAAGGACTGGCAGTAGGGTCCTCCTTAAAGGTTTGGAAGAATTCACTAGTAATCCATCTGGACCTAGGCTTTTATGTGTGGGCAGTTATGAGATGATAGCTATACATAACCAATAATAGCTACTCAGGAAGTTAATCTTGTAGTTATAGGAATATTCTTACTTTGACCAATACCAATCTGGGCATGTCTACTCCAAACCTTATCCTAATGGAAGTGGCATCCATCTTGGTATCTTACTTGATACAGCCTCTAGAATTGCATATCCCTGTTGTGGTCTTGGCAACAGCTTTTCTCCATTGCAGTTTTGGGATAATCGCACACTGTTCTGGATCTCACCAGTCCCCAATCTTTTTCTAACAGCAGGTACAATCATAAAGTGGAAACTTTGTTCAGTCTTTGTGTTAGTTGTCAACATGTTAAATAAGATATTATGCCTATATGTTCATGTTGCAGAAGTTTCTTTAAATTTTGAACTGGCTACAAAACTGTCACCTTTACCAAAGCTAAGAAACTGTTAGGGTTCAGCTAAGGCTGAATGCTGTCTGTTGGACAGAGCCAAGACTACATCCACTTGGATATAGATCATCTTAGTAATGCCTGTTGCTACTTGAGGCCAAGTGTGTCCATTTGTAGGATTTAATATCTCCTACCATTCAAAACTCCTTTAGTTTAATGATTTAAAGTAAATTGCTGATTTCTGAAAGCCTACTCTCAAGTGAATAAACACCTTGGCATTCAATACACTGTTGGAAACTGTTGGATGTTTGGGTCCTTGGGGCAGGCTGTAAACCTGTTGTTGTAAAGTTGAGAATGAAGCCCTGTGGGTAGGGCTTTAGGAACGTTTGCTTAAGAAATAATAAATAATGATATTTCAGAGAAATGAAAAAATAGGGATTTGAGAAACGGGAAGATAGTTCATGGAGTGTAATGCATTTGGGATGCAACTTATTCTGGTTTGTTCTGCAGACTGCACACTTGAGACTACATACACCCAAGTACTCCTGGGGTAGCCCTCGTAGTTCGCAGCACCATGGGATCTTAACAGCATTGCATTCTTTTTTTTTTAATTGAACTTTTTATTATACCACCGTGAGATATACAATTACAATGTTGTTCACATTTGGAGGTTTCGATCACACAGTGTTCCAGCACCAGCCCTCCACCAGTGCCCATTTCCCACCACCAATGTCCCTAATTTGCTCCCCCTCCCATAGCCTGCCTAAATGGTAGGTTCTTTAACTTTTTTCTCTCTCCCTCTCTCTCCCTCCATTCTCCTATAAATTGTGGGTTTCAACATGCACTTGGAAGCCATCATGTGCATTTTTTGCCTCTATAATGCAGAGTTGTATGTTGGTATCAGCCCTTTTCGACATTTATTCACACATTTCCCTTCTCTGTCTTACCTAACCTCTGACTCCCGCTTTGCGGTAATTTCCACTTTTGGTAAGACCACCTGATATATTTATGTCATGCAAATAAATGCAGTCATTCTATGTCTCTCTCTTTCCTTCTGACTAATTTCATTCAACCTGATCCTTTCCATGTCCATCCGTTTATAGGCAAATTTCATAACTTCATTTTTCCTAACAGCTGCATAGTATTCCATTGTGTAGATGTAACACAGTTTCTTTATCCAGTCATCAGTTCTCGGGCATACTGGTTGTTTCCAGGTTCTGGCTATTGTGAATAGTGCTGCTATGAAAATAAAAGTGCAGATTGTGTTTCCGCTATGTGTTTTTGGCCTCCCAGGGTATATTCCCAGGAGTGGTATGGCTGGGTCAAAGGAAAACTTAATTTCTAGTCTTTGTAGGAATGTTAATATTGTTTTCCAGAAAGGTTGTACAAGTCAACGTTCCCACCAAAAATGTATGAGAGTCCCTTTTCCTGCATCCACACCAGCACTTGTTGCTTTTACCCTTTGAATATGGGCCAGTCTCTGTGGTGTGAGGTGATATCTCATTGTTGTTTTGATTTGCATATCTCTGATGATTAGTGATGATGAGCGTTTTTTCATATGCCTTTTGGTCATTCAAATTTCTTGTCAAAGTTTCTGTTCATCTCTTCTCCCCATTTTTTAATGGAGTTGGCTGTTTTCTTCATATATAGCTGTACCAGTGCCTGATATATTCTGGATATTAACCCCATATCAGATGGATATTGGGTGAATATTCTTTCCCATTCTGTGGACTGTCTTTCTATACTGGTCACTGTTACTTTTGAGGTGCAGAAGCTCTTCAGTTTCATGTATACCCATATGTTTATCTTTTCTTCTAGTTGCTTTGTTAATGGTGTTTCACCTTTGAAGATGTCTTTAGCTTCAATGCCGTGGAGGGTTTTTCCTATATTTTCTTCAATGTACTTTATGGATTCAGGTCTGATATTGAGATCTTTAATCCATTTTGATCTGATTTTTGTGCAAGGTGTTAGACACAGGTCCAAATTCATTTTTTTACATGTAGCTGTCCAGTTTTCCCAGCACCACTTTCCCAGCCTTACTTCCCAGTAAGGCTTTCCTTACTCCACTTTGGACGCATTGCACCTTTTATCAAAGATTAACTGATCATGTCTTTGAGGGTGAGTGTCAGGATACTCAACTCTATTCCATAAATCCGCAGGTCTGTTTTTATTCCAGTGCCATGCTCTTTTAATTACTGCTGCTTTGTAGTACAGTTTGAGGTTGGGAAAGGTGATGCTTCCCATCTTATTTTCCCAAGGATTGCTTTAGCTCTCCGTGGGGGTTTATTGTTCCAATGAATTTCAGGAGTGTTTGGTCAATTTCTTTAAAGAATGTCAATGGTATCCTTATAGGAACTGTATTGAATCTGTACAAAGCTGTAGGGAGTATTACTATCTTGACAATGTTAATTCTCCCCATCCATGAGCAGGAATGTGTTTCCATTTCCTCGTGACCTCTTTTACTTCTTGAAGCAGTGTCTTGTAGTTCTCTTTGTATAGGTCCTTTACACACTTGGTTAAGCTCGATTCCTAGGTATATGATTTTCTGTGGTACAATTGTGAATGGAATAGATTTCTTTAATATCCCTTTCTTCTCTTTTGTTATTTATGTATAGGAAAGCCACAGACTTTTTGGGTATTGATTTTGTACCCTGCCACTCTACTATACATATCTATTTTTTCTAAGAGTTTTTGGGTCGAGAGTTTAGGGTTCTCTAAGTATAATATCATGTCATCTGCAAATAATGATAGTTTGATTTCTTCCTTGCCTATCTGGATGCCCTTTATGTCCTTTTCTTCTCTGATTGCTATGGCGAATACTTCCAGCACTTTTTGATGAGTCTTTGGATTCTGTTTGCTAGTATTTTGTTGAAGATCTTAGCATCTGTGTTCATCAAGGAGATTGGTCTGTAATTTTCCTTCTTTGTGTTGTGTCTCCCCTGCTTTGGGTATCCAGGTGATGTGTGCCTCATAGAAGCTGTTTGGGAGTGTTTCTGTTTCTTCTATTTCCTTGAAGTGCATAAACAGGACAGGCAGTAGGTCCTCCTTAAAGGTTAGGTAGAATTCGCCAGTGAACCCATCTGGACCTGGGCTTTTGTGTTTGGGCAGACTTTTAATTACTGTTTCAATTACCTCGATGGTGATAGGTTTATTCAGGTATTGGAGGTCTTCTTGTTTCAATCGTAGGAAGGTTATAGGGCTTCAAGAATTTATCCATTTCTTCTAGGTTCTCATGTTTCTTGGAATACAGGTTCTCAAAGTAATCTTTGATGATCTTTTGGATTTCTGTCTTTTCTGTTGTGATGTCACCATTCATTTCTGATTCTGTTTATTTGGGTTCTCTCTTTCCCTGTCCTTACAAGTCTTGCCATTGGCTTGTCGATCTTGTTTAATTTTTCAAAGAACCAGCTCTTGGTTTCATTAATCTTTCGGATAGTTTTTTTTTTTTTTTTTTTTTTGGTTTCCAGCTCGTTGATTTCCTCCCTAAGTTTTATTATTTCCTTCTTTCTTGCCTGGGTTGGGCTTCTTTTTGTTGGTCTTTTTTCTAGTATTTTCAGCTGTGAGGTCAGGTTATTTATGTGGGCCCTTTCTTGTTTCCTATTGAATGCTTGCAGAGCTATGAACTTTCCTCTTAACACAGTTTTTGCTGTGTCCCACAAGTTCTGATAGTTGGTATCTTCATTGTCATTATTTCTAGGAATCTTCGATTTCCTGTTTGATTTCTTCTATAACCCATTTGTTGTTCCGCAGTGAGTTGTTCCGTTTCCAGGTGTTTGATTTGACTCCCTGCTTCTGTGTATGGTTAACTACTATTTTCAGTGCATCATGATCTGAAAAGATAGTTGACACAATTTCTATCTTTTTTCATTTTGTTGAGCTTTGCTTTGTGGCTCAGTATATGGTCTATATTGGAGAATATTCCATGATGAAAAAAATGTGTATTCAGCTTTTTTTTGGATGAAAAGCCCTGTATATATCAACCAGCTCTCTTTCTTCCATTTCTTCCTCCAGGTCCAGTAGTTCCCTGGTGAGTTTCAGTCTTCTTGATCTATCCATAGTCGATAAGTGTTGAAGTCTCCAACTATTATTGTGCTACTGTTAATGTCTTCTTTGAGGTTTATTATAGTCATTTTTAAGTATTTTGCTAGCCCCTTTTTTGGCGCATATATGTTTAGTAGTGTGATTTCTTCCTGGTATACATACCCCTTAATTATTAAGAAATGGCCTTCATTGTCCCTTTAACCTTTTTTCAGCCTGGAAGTCTATATTGTCAGATATGAGTATGGCCACACCTGCCTTTTGGAGTTGGGGGCAATGGTGGTTTTCTCAGGTTTTAGGTTCGTCATGTTCACTTCTCGACCTAGGTACACATAACTGCTGCATTCAGAGATGTTTGTTCCATTGAGAGTGAATGGGGCCTCAGGAACTAGTTCATTTCTCATGAACATAGTTTTCTTCAGATTCAGCTGTAGACCTACCTTTCCCCATTCTTGGTCGGAAGTCAGCCAGCATTTGTGCCGCTTGGCTAATGTTTGGTGTTATTAGAGCGATGTCATCAGCGAAGCGGAGGTGATGTAGTTGCCGACCATCTATCTTCACTCCCATTCCTTCCCATTCTAATTGTCTCATGATGTTCTCAAGGGTGGCACTGAAGAGTTTTGGTGAGATGGCATCAGCCTGTCGAACCCCTCTTTTGACATCAATGATCACTTCTTTGTAGAATGGTGAGATCCTGGTGGTGAATCCGTAATACAGCTCACGAAGGATCTTGATGTATTGGGTTTGAACACCCTGTTTGACTAGGGCTTTGATGACTGCTTCAGTCTCCACAGAATCAAAGGCTTTCTGTAAATCAATGAGCGTGAGACAGAGCGGCATCTTGTACTCCCTACAAACCTCAATGAGCTTGGTTACTGTGTGGATATGGTCGATTGTGCTGAATCCTTTCCGGAAACCTGCTTGCTCGCATGGTTGTCCTTCATCTAGTGTTCTGCTAATCCTGTTCAGGATGACTCGTGTAAACAGCTTGTAGATGACAGACAACAGGCAGATGGGGCGATAGTTGCCGATGTCGTGAATGTCTCCCTTCTTGAACAGTAAAACTGTCCTGCTGGTTTTCCTTTTGGGTGGACATCTTGCATTCGGACAGGTAGCGTGTGAAGAGCCCAGCTAGTGTATTGATGAGTACCAACGGCAGATTCTTCAGGTGTTCGGGTCTGACTTTGTCTGGGCCTGGTGCTGTTTTCTTCTTTACCGACGAGATGGCATGTCAGATTTCAGAAGGGAGAACGTTGGGAATGACATATCCATCCTGTGGAATTTGGTATGTGGGCAGGTGGATGTGGCTATCAAAAGAGATTTGAGTAGATGTCCTGGATAATCTTCTCCATTGCCTTTCTGGAAGATGTGATAGATCCATCAGGCGTCGAAGGGCAGTCATCTTGGTCTTATAGTTGTCAAAGGACAGGCGGGCAGTACGAATACTTTTCCCGGCTTCTGCTGCATCTTCCAGTATTTCTGCTCTTCTGTCTTTGAGGTCTTCTTTTATCGCTTCTCTGCACTGTTTAGCAAGCTTGGACGTTAGCATTTGGTCTCCTGAGGCTCAGCGCCTTGCCACGTTGGCGGAATTAGCTCAAGAGTTTCTGAAGACAAGCGTCCTTTTGTGTCTTTCTCTCTCTCAGCATTCTTCGCACAATCATGGAGGTGCTGAACCAGTCGGTTGTATTCTTCATCGATGTCATCAATGATGGTATCTTCCCATGTTGCCGCAATGGTGCCAAAGAGTTCCCAGTTGGTGGTCGTTCTGGGAGTTCTCTTCTTAAACATTGCAGCTTTTTCTCCCCGTTGCGGGAAGTAGAATTTTGCACGAAGGAGACGGTGGTCCTATCCTGTCTGGAATTTGTGAGCGACAGCAACATCGATCAGACAAAACCGTCGATTGAAGATGATGTGGTCAATTTCATTGTGGAACTGTCTGACAGGAGATTCCCATGTCCAACATTTCGCTTCAGCCTTCTGAAACTGTGAGTTCCCTGAATAGTCTTTGTGGACGTGATGAACTCAGATAGTCTCTCATCCTTTTCGTTCCATTCTAGGCCATGGGTCCCGATGTGGAGTTCTTCAGCCGATCTTCTCGGTCCTATCTTGGCATTAAAATCACAGACTATGATCTTGTAGAAGGTGTGATCTTTTTATAGAACTCCTCCAATTCCATGTAGAATTTCTCAATTTCATCTTCTTTGTATGTGGATGTTGGTGCATAGACAATGAAGATAGAAATTGCTGGCAGTGGGCCACATCTCCTCAAGTGTAATCGTCCTATTCGGTTTGTTAGGCATTCAAATGAATCAATGTTGACAGCCATGTTCGTGTTGACAAGGACACCAACACCACCGATGCCTCTTTCATCACACATTCCAAGGAACAATTCCTCTCTGGTGTCAAATACAGCATGATGCGACTGACGCCTCCTTTGTTTCAGTCAGACCAATGATGTCGTACTTGATCTTCTGCGCTTGCACCATCAGATCCTCAATATATGCTTCCGATGCCAGCATACGTGCATTGAAAATACAGACAGTTATTTTAGTCCTTCGTTTTGGCAGCCTAGGACGGCCATGAAATTTTATTAGGCACTGCTTGTTTGCCTTTCTTACTGCTGCCGTATTAAGGGCTCTTTCGGGGTCAGGAAAATAAACATTTTTGTTACTGGAATTGGCATATCGAACACGCATCGGACAGCTTGCCAGGCTCTGCCATGCGGGCGCTATATTCTCATTATTTGTGGGGCTCTCTCAGAGGGTGGGCAGAATATTTATGGTAATTTGAGGGTAAATCGGCGCAGCCGCCAGCACAGCGCGCAATGGGGAAAGCTGGTTTCTGCTCTGCTGGTGTACCTGTGTCTTAGGCTCAAGCATTCCTGGGCTTGAAATACTCTCCTCTGAAGGGCGGGTCTCTGCAGGGCGGGTCCTTGTAGGCTGGGTTTCTGACAAGCTGGGCTGGAGACTGGATTAATCTGTGGGCTGGAGACTGGATTAATATGCTGGGGGAGATTTTACCAGCTGCAGAGTGTGGACTGTGACACAGATCGCTGCCAGCAAGGTGTGGGGGCTTCTCTGGGCTCCTCCGAGGCTCCATCGGGATGGTGGACTCGGGTCGGAAGTTGCTCTCGTGGTCCATGGAATGCAGGGGGTTCAACGGGGAAAGCTGGTTTCTGCTCTGCAAAGTCTCTGTCAGAAAATTGAAAAAAAATAAAAATAAAAAAGCAGGAAAAGTCCCCAAAAAGTTTCTCTCTGATAGCTATTCTTTTATCTTGATACCAAAAGTAGCTATAATAAGGGAAAATTATAGCCCTATAATCGTGTTGAACATAAATCCAAATATATACAACAAAACATTAACAAATCAAATCCAACTATACACGCCATAGCACACCATAGCAAATAAGATGCTTCCCAGTCAAGTAAAAATGGTTTATCGATCTGTACAATTCTATGCTGAGTGATATTATTCAAAAGGAGAAGTACAGATACAGAGTAATCACCCTCATATATTGTATATAAAGAAAAATATAGGGAAAACAGAAATTGAGAACTGTTCTTCAATAGGTAGTTGACCACTTCAAAGTGAAGATGCGAAGGAAGGGGGTATAAGGAAGTAAGTGGACACTGGGGTAGTATGTGGTGATGGATTGTGCTGTGCATGAAGACTTAGCAGTATTATTTTATTAACAGTATTGTAAATATTAACAGTATTAATGTTAGCAGTGTTGCAATATTAACTATATTGTAAACCAAAGTTTCTAAAATTAAAAAATGCAGTAATAAATGTTTATTTATTCAGTAAACAAATTAAATATCATTTGTGAAAATAAGCATTTATTTAATACACACAAGTCTGTACACCAGTTATTTCTATACCTGAGTGCCTGATTGTCAGATTCTATGGGTTTTCATATCTGCTCCTTATCTAGGATTTCTGCTATCAATGACAGATAAATTATCTTAAAATACAGACATCACTTAAATACTTTCTTAAAAACAAAACCATTAAAGGAAGACACAAAATTAAATTCAAGCTGTGGAAAGAAGAGGGGTGAAATTTATAACCAACTTTGTTTACTAGAAATCAGTATAAAAGTCATATGTCACTGTATCACTGTATAAAAAAAATAAACATTTCTGTTACTGGATTTGGCATAATACTGGATTATGCCAAATCCAGTATGCCAAATGTCAATGAACTTTTATAAAGAATTCTGTTATGAATCCTGTAATTTAAAGAAAACAATGAATTACAAGTAAATTATTGGGTAATTTTATGAAGAATTACTAATGATTTTATTTATTTATTTCATTTATCTTATGTTGTTTATACTGGTGATTTTATTCATGAAGTACTAGTCATTTCATATGTTTGATAATATGGTAGCATAGATTACTTTTACTTTCTTCTTTATCTTTTCCTCTAATGTTCAAACATTTATTAATTTAATTATTTAACAATAAATATGCACACCATTAATTGCAACTAAGATACTATGAGAGTGGAGGCTGTGATAACGAAAACACATTTAAGTGTATAAATCTCATTGCTATGATTAGAAAAATCAAGCAATTTTCCCAAATATTCTAATCATCATAACATAGATGGTTCTGTATCAGAAAAATATCATTTCTCGGATATTCATCATTATGCAGTCAAACAAGTGTTTTTGAAAGTCTGAAAAACTGCTTTCCTTGGAAGTTAATGTCATAGTATTGCATTTTCTGGTTTCATTGCTTTAAAAAATATTCTTCCTCTATCTAACACAATGAGATCTCAGCCTGCCTGAAGGCAAAAGTACCTAATCTATTATAAACAAGAAAAGGAAATATTTGTGTGGACAACATAATTTAGGTTGTTTGCATAGTAAAATGATGGTTTCAGTGAAAATACTTCTATGTACTCATAATATTACACACATTTGATTTATACATTAACAAAGCAAAAGGATAAAGTGAATAAAACAAAATTAACGTTTAGACTATGAGATAAATCTATGGATACCAGAGGTGAAGGAGAAGGGGGAAGCTAAAATGGGTAAAATAGATAATAGTACGATGGACAGAACTGACCTTTTAATTGTGAACTTAATCTAGTTTATATAAATGTTAATTTTAAATAATTCACAGCTGTCACATATAATGGTAAGATGAAATGTTAAAGCAATCGCAAACACTAAGAGCAAAAACATAACTCACATTCATAATTAAATGACCAACAAGGAACATTATTATTATTTGTTGCTTTTTGGGTCACACCCAGAGATGCTCAGGGTTATTCCTGGCTCTGCACTCAGGAATTACTCCTGATGGTACTCAGGGAATATATGGGATGCTGGGGGAAAAAAACATATTGGCTTCATGCAAGGCAAATCTTTCTGGTTGTGCCATCACTCTTGGCCCCCTTACTTAAAATTATTATTTTGAGATTCAGAGGAAAATAGCCACATGTAGAAAAAAAATGTGTTGGGGCCTGAGCAATAGCACAGAAGATAGGGTATTTGCCTTGTACATGATGACTCAAGTTTGATCTCTGGTAGCCTTTATGGTTCCCCCAGCACTTCTAAAAGTAATTCCTGAGTACAGAACCAAGTGTAACCTCTGAACATTGCTTGGTGTGATCCAAAAAGGGAAGAAAAAAAAAAAAGAAAATGTGTGTTTTGCTAGTGTTTTAAGATTTATTTTACATGAAACTCTATATATACAGTAGCAATTAAGTATATGTTGTTCTACATGTTGTTCAACCTTATGATTTGACAATTTAGCTTTTAATTCAGATAGTACTTTAATAGTGCAGGTTTCATAACTTTAAAGTTAAAAAATTACCTTTAGTGATGATCAGATTGAGATAAATGTTATATCCTGATATAACCATCATAATATAAATGTGTTCCAGTATCTTCCTTAGCTACTTTATCACCATAAAATGTTTTAAAAATTATTCTGTCTTCAAAAATAATTACAAAATTGACAAAATTGCAGCACTAATTTTTGTGAGTCTGGAGATTAAAATTTGAAAAATTAAAATGCACTGGCATACTTTCATATAAAAGTTTACTACTAATAATTTTTCTGGATTTTAATTTTAATATTTTAACCCACAAATACCTAATTAATTATAAACATTTTCAAATATGTTTGACAATAAATTTCTTAATATTAAACCCTACTTCGGTTACCACAAACATGTGGGAGCAGAGATGAGGTAAGACAGAGAATGGAGCAGTGTGCCAATAATTGTTTAAAGTGCTATTACCACATAGAATTAAGCATTAAATACAGGCAAAAGGATACACATGATAACCTCTAAGTATATATATTACAATCCACAATGTGTAGGAGAAGGAAGAGAGAAAGAGTGAGAGAGAGAAAGAGTAAGAGAGAAAAGAGATTAAGAGCCTGCCATGGAGGCAAGCTAGGGGAGGGGGAAGGGAATCAGGGACATTGGTGGTGGGAAATGGGCACTGATGGAGGGATGGGTACTGGAACACTGTATGGCTGAAACCCAAACATGAACATTTTTGTAATTGTTTATCTCATGGTGGTATAATAAAATATATTTTAAAAAAACCTATTTCAGTATATTTAATAATTCAACTCCCTAAATACAGTTTTTGTTTCCTTTCTTTCTTTTTTGGCTTTGTTTTGTTTTGCAGCCGAATTCTGGTATTACCCATGCCTTACTCCTATGTCTTTACTTAAGGATCGCTCTTAGCAAAATTAAGGGACCACATATGCCAGACATTGAACTCCAACCAGCCTCATGCAAGGCTAAACACTGTTCCTTCTGTACTACCACTACAAACCCACCTTTTTCTTAATTTACTTCTTTTCCGTATTTAATTGTGTGATCCTATGTTTAATCAAGCTGCAATAAACTAGCAAGGTACAGTTTCTTTGTTTGGTATAAAATAAACTGAATACTCATCATCGCACATTCAGAATCTCTTCCGTGTTCTTAAGAACCACATGTTTAGAAATGTTGCTGTTTGCTCAAAAGTGACATGTATTCCTTGAAAGAACGTCCCTGAGAGCCAACTGTGAGCTGAAGATGGTGCCAAATAGTAAGAGAGAAGATGAGCAAGGTAGTAACTTCTGCCAAGGATTCAGATAAATCAAAATATCATTCATTAAATAGATAATTATTGACTTATTGATTTTGGTTAAAGATTTTGGGCTGAATTTATGTTACCCTCCTGATTAAATAATATTTATAAAACTTATTTAAAGTTCATACAACTGACATCAAGAATATCATTGGTGGAGGTCACTAATAGTAATATGGTGACAACAAATTATGTGGAAGACATTTATGTGCATCAAATGGCAAAGTATATTAGAGAAAGACATAGAAAACATTCACAGAAAGTCCAAAGAGAAGCAGTTTAATTGTCACTACTTACCTCAGGAATTTCTAGACTGTGATGGAAGGTGCTCTGAAAAGCAAGAACAGTTCATGGCATACTCACTGACTGCTTCCACCCCCCACACCTGTGCAGAGAATTAGAATGCTTTCTCAACTCCATATGCATACATTTAATTGAATTCAAGTATATTACAGAGAAAGCTTTAAACATCACTGTTGTATCCAGAATATATCATCTGCCATATCAGTAAATGGAGTATGTCACCAACTTAATCTAGAATAAAGTGTATCACTTGGGGGAGCTTTGCCCATGTAGAATGCATAGTAGTATCCTCTCTTTTCCTTTATGCATCACTTGACTTGATCACTTGTCTCCCTGTAGATCATCTATTACTCGAGAGGGCACCAGTAACATCTCCGTATGTCCTGTCACATGCGAGATAGCCCAAGGGCATCTGCCCGCTCCAGGAACATAAAGAGCCTCAAACCATTCCATCAGGTCATGGGAATGAGGTCCATAATTGTTACTGGTATTTGGCATATCAAATATGACATGGGTAGCTTGCCAGGCTCTGCCATGCGGGTGGGGTAATCTTGTAGTCACTTTAAAAAAAAGGTAAATCTTGGGACAGAGTGACAGCACTTGTCTTGTTTTCAGCCAACCACTAGCAATTTACTTCTGTAGGTAAAATGGAACAAGGATACAAGTAGTTCTTTCAAGTATCTGACAAAAAAATAGGGGCTGGAAGATAGTACAGCAGGGAGATTGTTTGCTTCCATGTGGCCAACACAGCTCCAACCCCTGGAACCCATATAGTCACCTGACCCTGCCAGGAATGATCCCTGAGCCGGGAGGCATTAAAGTAAGGCCTTAGCACCACTGGGTCTGACCCCAGACTAACAAATAGTAGAAATGTGTCTGGCATAATATACTTGTTTCCTCCCTTCCTTTCATTGCTGTTGCAATGACTAGGGGCTGCACACACTCCTTTATGCATAATTAAATCAAATGATTAATTTATATAAATCAATGCTAATGACCTGGTTTGTGTTGACAAGGATACTGACACCATCAATGCCTCTTCGTCACATGATCAGAGGAACAGTTCTCTTTGTCAAAAACGCCAGATGTGATTGACACCTGCTTGTCTCAGTCAGACCAATGATGTCATATTTGATCTTTTTCACTTGCACCGTCAGGTCCTCCATATATGCTTCCGTGCCAGCGTATGTGCATTGAAAGTACAGACAGTCATTTTAGTCCTTCTTCGTTTTGGCAGCCTAGTTTGGCCCTGAGATTTTATCAGCTTCTCCTTGTTCGTCCTTCTTAGTGCTGCTACATTTAGGGTTCTTTCAGGGTCTTGGGAATAAACATTAGTTTACTGGTTTCTGCATATCAAATATGCATCAGACAGCTTGCCAGGCTCTGCCTTGCAGGGGTATGCTCTCAGTTTGCAGGGCTCTCTGAGAGGGTGGGTAGAATATTCTCAGTAATGTACAGATGAATCCAACGGCCTTGTGCAATGGAGAGAGCTGGTAGCTGCACTGCCTGGTGTATCTGAGTCTGTTTCTGTGGTTCAAGCATTCCTGGGCTTGAAATGCTTTCCCTCTGTAGGGTGGGTCTCTGACAAGCTGGGCTTGAGTTTGGTTTAGTCTCTTGGGTGGAGCACTCACGAGCTGTGGAGTCCAGAAGACGAAAAATGCTGCCATCACTTGGGGAGGGGGTTATCTGGTTTCTTCCAAGGCTCATTTGGGATGGTGGGCTTGAGCCAGAAGTCGCTCTCCATCCCTGATCCCTCTTGTCAGTGGAGTACAGGGAGTGCAATGGGAGAGCTGGTAGTATAGCAGCTCTGTCTGTTATAACTGCTTCTGTGGTCCAAGCATATCTGGGCTAAGTTTAAAGTGGCCTGAGACCCACCGTAATTGGCTGCACAGCAGCAAGGCACCACGTGCAGGGCAAGTCTCACTCAAGGGAGAAAAGGAATCTGGAGTTCCAACCTCTTTTACGATTGAGAGTCAGGGATCCTGTCTTGTTTGCCAAGGCATTGAAAATCAGATGGGCTGGACATATAATGTGACTTGGAGACGACCACTGGATTAGAACCGTTACCAACTTGAGCCCATGGGATGTCAAAAGATCACGTGGTGAGACATGATATCTCATTGTTGTTTGGATTTGTATCTCTCTGATGATTAGTGATGATGAGTATTTTTTCATATGTCTTTTGGCCATTCGATTTTCTTCCTTGCAGAGCCTGGCACATATCCAAAAGAGCAAGAACAACAAGTGCTGGTCTGGATGTGGGGAAAAGGGGACTCTCATCCATTGTTGGTGGGAATGTCGACTGGTAAATGCTTTTTGGAAAACAATGTGGACATTCCTTCAAAGACTAGAAATTGAGCTTCCATTTGTCCCAGCCATACCACTCCTGGGGATATACCCTGGGAAGCCAAAAACACACAGCAGAAACACATCTGCACTTATATTTTCAAAGCAGCACTATTCACAATAGCCAGAATCTGGAAACAACCAGTGTGCTGGAGAACTGATGACTGGATAAAGGAACTTTGGTACATCTACATTGAGGCACTAGAGAGAGAGTACAGTGGGTAGAGTTCTTGCATAGTGTTTTCCTGGGTTCATTTTCCAAACCTCCATATAGTCCTCTGATCTCTACCAGGAGTAATCCCTAAGTGCAGAACCAGGAATAGCTCCTGATCACTGCTGCGCCCATCCCGAGAAACAAAACATACAAAAATAATGTTTGTTGAATATTTCATACTCCATCTATTGTTTATATATCACAAAATTAATTCCAGATTTACATTGGAACTAATTAATATTTTGAAAATATTAGTAAAATATAAACAAGTAAATATAAACATTACTAAATATTAGTAAAATATTAGTAAAAATATATACACCTAAAAATCCAATGGCACCTTGATGTAATAGGTGAAGAGGAAGTTAGCTTATTCTGAGAGGAAAGCTTATAAAATTGTGAACTAATTTTGTGGCTATTATAAATGTTGTGCCTAGATTATGTTGTAGAATTCCTTTCATAATATTCAAATAAAAAAGTTTCCTTTTGCATAGTTTGTTTTAAAAATTATGTACATGAATATAACAACAAAGTGTAACTTTTCCATGTCAACTAGAGATGCTTTAAATGTTAAATCTCTTAGGCTAAATGAATAGTAAAAGCAGGAAGGGTGCTTGCCTTATATTTAGCTGATCTGAGTTTCATCCCTGGCTATTACATGTTTCCATGAGCACTGCCAGGATTGGTCCCTGAATGCAGAAGGGGTAAGCACTCACTTTACAGAACACAGTTTAAGCCTTTTATACAATATTTGGGCAGAGGGGGTACAAGCACACATCACAGGGCATTTGCAAGCTCCTGGGCCATTGTAACAGGGGAACAAATAACAATCACATATTTAACATTTGCAAGGTAACATTTGCAAGATGGAGTGATAGTCTAGAGAGTAGGGCGTTTGCCTTGCATGCATCTGGCCATGCTATGCCAGCCAGTTCAATCCCCAGCATCCCATATAGTCCCCCGAGCACCGCCAGGAGTGATTCATGAGTGCAGAGCAGGAGTAACCCCTGAGCATTGTCGTGTGTGACCCAGAAAAGCAAAAAAAAATCATGGATTTACATATCCCTGTGATCACAGGTCAGAAACCAGGCACATTCTGCCTCACCTTAGCTTGGATAAGCACGTATTTTTGGGGGGTGTAACTTTATGTATGGGTAGGGCCCAGTCTCTTGGGTAACCTGGGGGGGGGCCCTTAGGGTCTTGTGGTGGGAAAATGCTGGACCCTAAAAAATTTGAGGTGGAATGGTAGTTTATGCTTCATAAGTTGCATTTTTATATCAATTTTTTCATAGTTTTGTTCTATAAAGGTTTCCGTGTAGTTATAGTAACTGAGATTGATATGCTTTACCTCCAATGTTTCTTTACTATCAAAGATGATATTAGTATCATTCAGTTAAGCTATTCTGTTCCTTTGGTGAATTTTTAATTTTTATTTTAAGTTTTTCTGGTCACTTTTTTAAACGGTCTTATTGTAGAGTTAAAAAATTTGACTATAACTATAAATTAAACCGAGACCTCTAGAACTATGCCTTACTTTGTATAATTTTATAACAAATGATCTATGATATACTATATATGCACATATATATGCACACATATATGAAAATAGTGTACAAATGCTTAAAATGCATTGCACATCTGTTAGTTACAAATTAAAATAAACTTGAAAATACTCATAATTCCCACTCCACATTCCCTCCTCCTATACAACAGTGAAGAAAGATATGCAGAAAACGTTATTGGCAAGCATGCATAAAGTAGAGGGCACAAAATGTTGAGTCTATTTTGGCAATAAAACTATACATATGGCCTATACTTAGAGAGCTGAAAACATGCCGAAGAGCTTTCCAAAATTCCTCTGGTTTTAGTTAACTGTCTTGGAACCAATTACCAACAAGAGGAGTCATGTTTTACCCATGACTTCATGACAGTTTTGCCATGAGAAGTTAGCTTTGTCATAAGTGCCTATGCTTAGAACAGTTAAAAAATTGGCTATGAATTCAGGAAAATCTGAGTTTAAATCATGGGAATTTTCTAACCCTATATAACATTTTAAAAAATACTTTTGCAACTTTCTTAGTATATACTTTTAAGTGTAGAAAACAATATGACTACTATTTAAAACTACATGTTAAGGAGTCTGAGATAGTATAGCAGGTAAGGTGTTTGTTTACCTTGCACATAGCCAACCATGTTGAACCTGCCATCCCATATGGTCCTCCAAGCCAGCCAGGAGTGATGCCTTTGCACAGAACCAGAAGTAAACCCTGAGCATTGCTGGGTTTCTCTCCCACCAACTAGCAACAACAACAATAACAAGTACATATTGATATTTAACAATATATGTTAAAAATTAAATTAATTCTGCATATTCTTATCTCATAACTTCTAGGCTTTGATCTGATAAGCAACATGGGTTTAGCATTACTTATTTTCTGAGGCTATGTTGTTTATTGTAGAATGTCCATGGCTTCACACATGGAATGCATATAGCACCTATTCTTCCACGTTGTGGCAACTTAAAATGGCTCTAAACACTGAAATTCATCAGAGTGGCACAATATCTTTCCACTGAGTATTTGCTTTACATTAAAGAACTGAAGTTGACTTTTGGGACATGCAAAAAATTATCTGTTAAAATATTACAAATTTTATTTTTAAAAGCTATCATATAGTACCTTAAAATAACAGGATCCCAGTTGAGAGTTGCTCCCTACTTAATATTCCTTCTCAATTTGGAAACAAAATTAATGGTACCATAACTTCTCTGCTTCTGCCTAAATTCCACAGGAGTCCATATTTTTTCCTGTTTCGTTTTTACAGTCTGGCAATAAACATTTAACATTGCACTAATTGTGACAAATTAATAATAGATTATCTGATCTTACTCAGTTTTGCATAGAATACAAGCAGCAAGTCTAAGGAGACATCTTATGAAAGGCATTTATTAAACTAATGATTAACGCTACCACTCATAATTGTGTGTATTTAGTAGAAGGGGTTTTATTGATTCCATATGCAATAGATATAAAGCAAAGTTGTTGCCCTCCAGCCACTTGTGTATAAAGATGTAGAGCCCCTTTACTGATTTCAATCAGGCTAGATGGCACCTTTCACTTGACAAGGCACCTTGCCATGACTCACTCAGCACTTCTATAAGTTCAATAAATAGAACCAAGTGAAAATTGGTAAGAAAGAAAGTGTGCGTATGGTCTCCAGATGCAACTTTGCTACTATAGATTCACTAATATGGTCCAGGCTCAGTTAATTTAACCTGGAAGACACCCAGACAGTATGGAAACATTGACTCTGTTAACAGGTAAAGTTAGCTCAGAGTCTCTGAGACCACATCACATTACATAAACTTTCTACTTAACAGAAAACATTGATTTTACTATTGTTCTTAGAAGTTCTAATATCACTTAGTATTAGTTTTCTGTCAATACTATGTCAGCATGTTCCATGATACATTACAGTTAAGCATTGGGAAACTTACGCAGTAGCTGCCATAAATTTGCAAAAATCTCATTAATCAATTAGCTCAAATGCCACTAATTCAGTTAAGTACTGCTGTTAACCACAGATCTTGATTCCTTTTTTATGCTTAAATTCTCAAAGTTGACATCTTAACAATTACTTTATATGTAAATATACTTATAGATATATAAAGATAACAAATACAGATAGTATAGATATCTCAGAAGAAATATTTCTATAGCTATATGTAGGAAAACTATAAAAGTATATTTTATGAAAATTAAGTTAGTTATTTTCTTTTGTTGTATGCTAAATTAATGCATTTAGCAATAAAACTAAAGCCATGAAAATTGATCATCGGTTTACAAAGAAATATTCAATCAAAATAAATTGTGTTAAGATGTGATAACAAGAATAATGGGTATAAAATGAACTTTGAATTCCCTCTGTGAAAACAATTAATGAGAATAATGCAAATTGCTAGAATGCTTTGGCAAATATAAGTTGTTTATATTTGGCAAATATAACAACTTTGGAAAATCTAATAAACTTATATTTGCTATATTTGTATAATTAATTAGGCATTGACCTAGTTAACCATGATGGGTGTTTAGAAGTATGACAAAATAATTGAATTTTTTTTAAATTTCCTAGGCACTGTAGTAAAAATAATAATAAAATAGTATACACCTCCTAGTTAAATATGTAACAAAACTGTCCTACTAATTATTTTGGTTATTAAAACCTGTTTTTTATTTTCCATTAAGCTACCTTAAAAGAGAGACTCGCAGACATGGGGCAGAGCTGCTACTGGCTCTCCCTGTGACCAGCTGCTCGCGAGGCGCCCGGGAGGGATGGTGGGTTCTAGCCCTGGCCCACCATCCCAGCAGAGCTCGCAACAAGCCGGACGACCTCCCACTCCATGAGGGCCTCCATTTTCCACATCCGGACTTCTCTCTCTTCCGGCCGCGCGGTTCATCAATAAATGCTGGACTTAGAGATGCCTACAATAGTATGCTACCTGCACAGCAGAGCCTGGCAAGCTACCCGTGTTGTATTGATATGCCAAATACCAGTAACAATTATAGACCTCATTCCGGAATGGATTGAGGCTCTTTATGTTCCTGGAGCAAGCAGATGCCTTGGGCTCTACTAGCATGAGACAGGACATATGGAGATGTTACTGGGGCCCGCTCGAGCAAATCGATGATGAACGGGAAGACAGTGATACAGTGATACAGTGATACCTTAAAAGAAATCTCACTTACATATAGGAATATTTCCATATGCACTTTGCATGACAAATTCTTACTCTCATTCAGTTTTCTTAAGACAAATAGGCCAAAGCTACAAACATATTCATGTGTAGTGCTTGATTTCAATAAACCACAGTGTTAACCAAATATGAAAGGGAAGACCTTTGCAGAAAACAAGAGTGCAGGTTGCTTTCAAACATTTGAATCATAAGGGAAAGGGCAAGCTTTCTTCACTGTTTTATCTCTGTAACTTGTTAAATGAGTATTTTAAGATATGGATGGTGCTGGTACAAGTGACATCAAGTGTATAGATGGAACAGAAAAAATTACGGTTATGGACATTAAGAGTTTCTATTATCTGTGTTGACTACAGACTGCGTGATTCATATTCCACATCATAACATACTCTTAATAAGATAGGTATCACTGTCACTGTCTTCCCGCTCATCATCGATTTGCTCGAGCGGGCCCCAGTAACATCTCCATATGTCCTGTCTCATGCTAGTAGAGCCCAAGGCATCTGCTTGCTCCAGGAACATAAAGAGCCCCAATCCATTCCGAATGAGGTCTATAATTGTTATTGGTATTTGGCATATATCAAATACAACACGGGTAGCTTGCCAGGCTCTGCCGTGCAGGTAGCATACTCTTTGTAGGCACCTCTAAGTCCAGCATTTATTGATGAACCGCGCAGCCGCAAGCGGCCGCGTGAGCCAGGCGCTGATAGGCTGGTCTGCTGGGTGGAGGTCTGACGAGAGAGAAGTCCGATGTGGAAAATGGAGGCCCTCATGGAGTGGGGGTCTTCTGGCTTGTTGTGAGGCTCTGCTGGGATGGTGGGCCAGGGCTAGAACCCACCATCCTCCCGGGCGCCTCATGAGCGGCTGTTCACAGGGAGAGCCAGTAGCAGCTCTGCCCCATGTCTGCGAAGTTTACCACCGTAATCCAATATAATGAAAGAACTCTCGCTCTGGTGAGAACTTGGACCATACAAGATAGGTAATTTATTATATTAATACACTTAATATAGAACATTAAAAATAACTGCTGCTTAATTTTGGTGAGCTCTGTGATATAATTAAATGTCTGAGATGTGATGTAAAAGTTGGAAATCAAACAGAAATCAGTTACTGAGTAAAAGTTATATATTTAATGCTTTGTGTTGCTGAATATATATTAAGAAAAATATTCTGATAGTTTTAATATAATTATTTATAATAATCAGATAACTGAATGCCCAAACCACTCCAAATGCATTTTGTGTGTTCTTAGAAATTCTGAAATTTAGTGTTTACTAACCATATATGAAATGCTTAGCAGTTGTTATTAGTGAGTGAAGCATGGGATATTTTTGCCTGTTTATCTTGAGGGGAGACACACAGTGGCTGTGATGGCAGTACTCAGTGCTTAATTCTGTTTCTTTACACAGTGACCACTCCTGGTGATGCTTGGGTATCATATGGGATGCTGAGAACTGAACCAGGATTGGTTACATGCAAGAAAGTCACTCATCCTACTCTGCTCTTCGTCTCTCAGGTCTCTAGAACTGAATTCAAAACTCAAGTTCTTAAACAATAATTTTGAGATGTTTCACATGTACTAGACTCATTTCATTGTGTATTAGAATATATGTTCTCAAACATGCAGCAGTGCCCCTCGGAGTGTTGCAGGTGTGGCTCCAGTGCCCAGCTGCATCAGCAGGTGGCAGACAGGAGACAGGCCTGTCTACATCCAGGGCTCTGCCCCGGGAGACCTGGATGATTGATGGTATGATGTAGAAAAAGACGGGGGCCCCTGTGATGAACCAAGAGCCACGGCAGAGCCTGGCGAGCTACCCATGGTGTATTAGATATGCCAAAAACAGTAACAAAAATGGACCTCATTCCAACGAATGGAGATCTTATTGGTGATCACTTGAGCAAATCGATAAACATTGGGAAGACAAGTGATACAAGTGATACAAACATGCAGATTACATAAAATGTATTTTATGTAAAGTTCCTAAGGCAGAGCTGCTACCAGCTCTCCCTGTGCTCAGCTGATCATGAGGCATCCGGGGGTAAAGGCAAGTTCTAGTCCTGGCCTGCCATCTCAGCAGAGTCTTGAAAGAAGACAGAGGAACTATGAGGGCTGCCATTTTCAACATCTGGACTCCACAGCTCATAAAAGCTCCACCCAACAAAAAAGCTAAACTCTCCCCATTGTGGTTCATCAGTAAATGCACGAAATGAGAGCTTACTACTGACCTGCACTGCAGAGCCTGGCAAGCTGCCCATGTCATATTTGATATGCCAAAACCAGTAACAATTATAGACCTCATTCCCATTACCTGAATGAATGGTTTGAGGCTCTTTGTGTTCCTGGAGCAAGCAGATGGCCTTGGGCTATACTAGCATGCGAGAGAATGCATTGAGATGTTACTGGTGCCCGCTGAGCAAATAGATGCACAAGGGGAAAACAAGTGATAGGAATGATACTAGTAAACGTTCCTAAAGTTTTAGTTTTACACATATTGGAATACAATTTATTTACATACATTTGTTTATTCTTAAGTTGTAGAAATAAGAGGATTTGGAGTTACAAAGTCTGTGAATTTAATACTATTGTTTAATAAGATATCTAGCTTCAGAATTCATTAGAATATATTTGACAAAATGGTAGTGACACAAAATAGATAGTTACATACATACATATATATCTACATATTTGTATATTCATATATATATTATTACAGTCTACAACTGGAGATTAGGATAACAAGAACATGAATGACAAGTAACAATCCAATACCTTAGACTCAAAATTGATAAAAATGAAAGATACTTGTTCTAGTAGCCATAACAGTAGCATCAATAGAGAACTTAATCTTTTAGCCGATGATCTACTTCAGCTTGCCTTTGTTGAATTGAGAACAATCATTTCCAGGGCTTGGAGTGAGAGCTCAGCACATAGAGTGTTTGCGTTCCATGTGGCCAACCTGGGTTTGGTCCCCAGAATCCCACATGGTCCCCCAAGAACCTCCAGGAGTGATTCCTGAGTGCAGAGCCAGGAGTAATCCCTGAGCATTGCCGGGTGTGACCCCCCAAAAAAAGCAAAACAGAGGCTAATCATTTCCTTACTTTTGTCTATAGACGTAACTGATTTATTATATTTTCTGACAGAGACAAAGAAAAGTAAAGTTATAATATAATCTTAAAATAAATTGTTCATAGACTCATAATTTCTAATAAATGTTACAATCATGTATAAATGTAAGAAAATAGTTAACTCATAATAAAATTGTGTAGAACAATTGATGACTGCAGAAGTGGAGTGAACTTAATTAAAATACAGATATTGGTTGACTTAGATGAAACCATAAAAATAAAGAATAAAAGATGGGGAAACTCTTCAGTAAATGAAATATATAAAAACAACCATTTTAGTACCTTCCACTTGCTGCTTCACCATCCAGGTCATACTGGTCTGTGACAGCAATGGCTCTAATACGGAGCAGGAGGCAGAACTCTTCTCTTCAGATTTAGGTTCCAGCAGCCTTCACACCTGATCTACACCATATTAAGGACTTACACCACAGTTTCTGAAGACAGCTCTACTTAACTAATTGCGCACCACTCACAGTTATTCTTTCTGACATTTGACAAAAACTGTTAGAAAACAGAAGGCAGAACCTAGTCTTAAAAAAGAAAATGAACAGGGTGCCAGATAACTGTGGTGTGACTTAGATAGAAATCATATAAGAATCAAGGTACCTAGCAAACACATGCCATTCATGTGTTTTCAAATATAATGAAAAATATAATTATAGTTGAAGAAATCTTCCATAAGAATTACCAGAATTGAGAATTATAGATAACGAGAGTTTAGAGATCTGGGGATCCCAGTGAATGTAGACTCAATTAGGAAAACTCCAAGACACAGTACACTCAAAGTGAAAAATTCAGAGATATACACAGAATACTGAAAGCAGCAAGTTTTATGAAAGGACATTATATTATATTTAAAGGAAATCCAATAAGATGCACAGATCTATTTAATGAGACTTAAAAAGCAAGAAGAGTATGGAAGAATATCGTATACAAAGATTCAACAAGATGAATGCCACGTAAGAATATATTCAATTAGATTGTTGTTCAGATAATAAAATTGCATCTCTTTCCCTACCCAGGGCATTGAGTATGGTACTCATTAACGATACATATGGTTGTCTTATACTAGATTAAGAAAAGTAAGTTTACTTCTAGCTTTCTGAGAAATTTTATATATTCTCAATAAAGAATTAACCAATATAAATAAGAATGAACTTATTTGTATTAGCTAAAATAGCTAAGCAGTCATCACAAATTGACTTTTATTAATTTTCTGATAAAATCCATTTGCCGTTACTTTAAGTTTTGTTGGAGCAAGTAATAAAAATAAATGTGTTATATGCATACCAGGAGACAGATTGGGAGCTGCAAGGGAACCTGATGATATTGGTGAAGGAGCTAGGACTCTGGTGTGGAGTTGTTGCTAGAACATCGCATCCCTGAGACTCTCAATATTGGACAGCTTTGTAAGTTATAATCTTAAAAAAGTAGAATAAAAAATAATTTAAGTGCAACGAAAACATTTTGTGTGATGGTATAATCTGTGGTATAATTTGTGTGATGTAATCTTTAAGTACTGCTGGGGTAGAGCTGGAAGCTCTAGAGCTGCTAAGGATTCTCCAAATATTAATATACATTTGCTCAAGCCCATAGAATGTACAGAACCAAAATATATATCTAACATAAACTGTATGGTTTGGGAGCTTGTCATATACAAGTGTAATTTTACCCTTGATAACAGTAAACATCCTAGTGAATGATGTAGGAAATGGGGATATTGATGCATGTGAAAGGATAGAGAAAATATCAAAATCTCTTTATTTCCCCTAAATTTTATGAGTAGTGGTAAAAAAATATTTAGGAATAATGTATTTTTATAAAACTAAAAAACTAAAAACTAAACACGTCAATCAATCAATTTAATACAATGTATGATAATTTGATGACAGTAATAAATATTATTGAACCTAGACATTTATCAATGTCTTGTTATCTAATAATGTTTATTTTTGGAAATGAAAAATATGTTAAACATAAAAATATGTTTAACATATGTTAAACAAAATATGAAAACATTGTTAAAATTGTTTTGAAAGATATCTATTTTGAATTTGTAACTCAGGTCAAATATCCAACAAAAAAGGGATAATATTATTATGCAAAATGTTGATTACACAATAGTATATCTAATGGACTACTCCTTTGTGCAATACCCTCCTTTCTACTGCAATTTTCCTTTTTTCGCAAAAGCATATTATATGGGATTGTAGCAATATCTCAGTGGGCAGGTCTCTTGCCTTGTACACAGCTGGCCTGGATTCAATTCTTGGCATTCCATAAGGTCCTGGACCAAGCCCATTAAGATTGATTTATGAATGCAAAGCCAGATGTAACTCCTAGTTATCGCTAGGTGTGACCCCCCCCAAACTAAACAAATTAAAAATAAAGTATATTCATTATAAATTGATATGATTATTTATTTTAATAATTAATTGTATAGGTACAGAGTCCAATACATTCTAAGCACTATTTAAAAAGCTACTGTTGTCATGTCATGATATCTCTTCCTCCTGCGCAGCTCAGGTTTTAGGTCGTTCATCATGTTAACTTCTCCACCTAGGTACACATAACTGCTGCATTCAGAGATGTTGTTCCCTTGAGAGTGAATGGGGCCTCTGGAACTAGTTCATTTCTCATGAACATAGTTTTGCTGAGATTCAGCTGTAGACCTATCTTTCCACATTCTCGGTCAAAGACAGCCAGCATTTTTTTTTTTTTTTTTTTTTTTGCTCCACACCCGGCGATGCTCAGGGGTTTCTCCTGGCTCTGCACTCAGGAATTACTACTGGCAGTGCTCGGGGACCATATGGGATGCCGGGATCGAACCCGGGCTGGCAGAGGCCGGCCGCGTGCAAGGCAAACGCCCTACCCGCTGGGCTATCGCTCCGCCCAACAGCCAGCGTTTTGAAGGAATATTAACCACCACTTTGACTTTGATGTTGTGGTCAATATTACTTTAAAATAATTCATAATCACTTAACTATAATTTTCAGATAGCATATATCATTCATTTAAGAAGAAAAACTAATAATGATATAATCATAAAGAAAAAAGTTAATATTTAAAAAATTAGCACAAAATAAGTATCCTTTGTAGCAAATGTAAGATATTACAGATAAAAAAAATCCTAGTAGACACATGAGTCTAATGATACACCTGTTATTTTATTATTGGGTATAAAATAACTTAGAATATGTCTTCAACCTATTTAAAATAACTGTCTGAATTAAACTAGAGGAATGATACAAGCTCTCTTAATTATATGTGTTCTCACCCTTCTATACCTTAGAAAAGTTTATAAATTCATAATAGAATTAAAATTTGGGGACTAAACTCTATGGCCTACTTAACTACATAAACCTATCTGAACACATATGCATTTTAAAATTTGCTTATTTATAGAATAAAATGAACAATTTTCCTCACATGCAATTTTCCTCACATAGGTGAGAAAATTTACTTATTTTGCTAGGTTTGTGAAGCTAGGCTTTGTCAAATGGACAAAGCATCTTAGTAAGAAGCATAATGAGCATAATTATATAAATTTACTATATGTCTCTTCTTTGAAAATTATATATAATGATTTTGCAAATACATGGAATGAATATCTGTGAATTATTATGTGTGATTTTTTAAAAAGATAAAATATATTTTGGTTATAAATATATAAGGCATTAGAAAAGAGAACTGCATAATACAAGTACAAATCTGTAATCTCTGGCTGGACTACAGTTGCCTGATTACCAGGTCTCCTTTTACTCTTTGTCATGTAAAATTGCCTCATTTTTTTATCTCATCGGTTACATACAGTTTGAATTTAAATGTTTCTACTATTATTTCATTATATATGTTAGTTCTATAGTATAAATAATAATAATAATATCTCAAAAGACTACAGACAGAAATAGTTCACATGAAAATATGTAAACTCAGAATGACTATATGTTATATGTCTGATGCTATGGCATTTAAATGAGTTTTGTCTTATTGTGCAAAGCCTAATAAAATTTTGTTTATTGCTTCTAAGCTAATGATTCAGAAACTTACATTAATTATATATATATTTGAGTGTCTATGCGTTTATGTATATATATAGATCTATATCAGCTATGACATGGTATTATATATGTGTGTGTATATCTATATATATACATATATATTTAAAAGTGATACTTCAATGGTTTGAAAATCTTTGTGATTTTATTGAAACCATATCATAAAAAAATTGAGAGTGACCCAATGAGCCAAAACACCACACTTTCCACATCCCATCCCACTCTTTGTTGAAATTGTAAAGGTTTGAGTGCAGCCAGACAGTTCTGAATGCACCAAGAGTCTTGTCAGTATTCTTGCTATTAAGTTTCTGGTCCATGGCCAAGCTTATAAAAATAGTTTAGACATGACTGAAGTGATGGAGTCACTCAAAGGGAATAGTCCAGCTATACAACTTTCTTGAAATATGAAGTCGCAAAATGAGTCAAATGATTGAGAAGACAACATTTATTCCCATTTTTATTCAAAGAGAAAAAATGTATAGAAACAAAAGATGGACTGCTGGACATGCATGTAAGCTATTTGCTATTGCAATTAGATGTAAATAATGAATCTTAGCATTTCCTAGTACTTGCATGTTTTGAGCTAAGGAGAATCAAGAACTGTTCTTAAAAAAATACAGCATAAATTTGTTTTTATCAAAATTAACAAAAGTAAATCTCTTTAATTTCTGCATTTGGATTCTTGTCCATGAATACACTATTACTTTCACTTTGTTTCTCATTAATTTCAATTTACTCATTAAGAAAATATAAATCCTTTTTGTATCTTCATGCAATTTTTGCAACTGAGACGCATACTTTAGATAAATGATTTTAAAATGAATTTTCAGTATAGCTGCCATTACGCATAGTGCAAATATATTGAAGTGTAATCAATGTGATAATTATTTTAATATTTAACTACCGCTCCTTCTATATATTTAAGAATGAAATTCCAATCTACTTTCTAAATGTACAGTTAAGTGCATCATTTACAGAAAGCCCCAATTCTCATGTGGAAAACCATCATGCATACAATTAATTTTGTATTATGAGAGTCAATGTCAATCAAGCCTAAAAATGATATAAAAGTTTTGCTGAAATTGGTCCTTACACATCTGTGCTTAAATATCTTTTCTTTTGGAGTCAGCCACATTAATAAGCACCTATGCTTATAATTGTCCCTTGTTAAAAAATATGTTAAAACAATTAGGTGTATCTAATATTAATTCACCTGCTTCACAAAACTTAATAAATGTAAGCCCATTAGTACACACAGGAAAAAATTCCCTAAATATTAGTAATGGTACACACAAATAAGAGTTCCTTTATAGTTCGACACCATGTGACTAAATAATGATTGCTGAAAATTTTTACTTACATAATTAAATGTTTTCTTTTCACAAATGAAAAATAACAATTTCTCTCCATCCAGTATTTAGTCAGCAGTTGCATATAGTTCCATATCTGCTTACTCTCAGGGCATATCTGACAGCTCTCACTTATCTACTCTGATACCTTGATTTTATTTCCTGCCATAGATTTCATAAGGTTATAATGGACATTTGCTTTACAATCCTAGAGGAAATTTCCATAGCTTTGTTGGTTTTCCTTCAAAATGCTAGAAGGATTGCATGTTGAAAACTATATTCTTCTACAGGACCAAAGAAAACTTCAATTTGCACAAACGACAGTTGTTAGAGAGTAATTTATAATACAGCAGAGCCTGGCAAGCTACCCGTGTCATATTTGATATGTCAAGTACCAGTAACAAATATAGGCCTCATTCCCAAGACTTGATGGAATGGTTTGAGGCTTTTATGTTCCTGGAGCAAGCAGATGCCCTTGGGCTCTACTTGCATGAGACAGGACATATGGAGACGTTACTGGTGCCCGCTCGAGCAAATCGATGATGAAGGGGAAGACAGTGATACAGTGATACGGTGGTAGTTGTTAGAAAAAAATGGCAAATTGAAAAGCCTTGCTAAAATGTATATTTGAAGTGTAGATAATAAGTATGATGAGGCAGTTGCCAGTGTCAAGTTCAATCCTTTGTAATAGTCATTTTATTTGAATTACTGTAAGGAACTTCCATATAATGTTAATAATAAACCACTTCAATTAATTATTCAGTGCTTATCAATTAAGAGGTTAAAAAGCCAAAATAATCCCCAAGGAGTCTTATGACGGTAGCTGTCACGTCTATTTATGATTATAACATTAATCATATAAAAATAATTACTTGACCCTACGGATTAATGGAGGTACAGCAATAAAACTTTAAAATAAAATTGTAGGGCTGGAGGATAGCCCAGTGGGTAGGGCGTTTGCCTTGCAAGCAGCCGGCCCATGCCGGCCAGGGTTCAATCCCCGGCATCCCATATGGTTTCCCTGAGCACCACCAGGAGTAATTCCTGAGTGCAGAGCCAGGAGAAACCCCTGAGCATCGCGAGGTGTGGACCAAAAAAGCAAAAAAAAATAAATAAATAAATAAAATAAAAATAAAATAAAATTTTAAGTGTTTTTGTGAATGTGAAAGTTTGTGTTTTGTGAATGTTGTCTAAATAATTCTTTTTTGTAAATTGATGTCTCCAAATTATACCAGGATATAGATCAAATTGAAGAGACAATTATTTGAAAAGAAAAAAAGAATGTAAAGATCTCTCATATTATTATAAATACTGTTTATATATGTACACATGCAAATTGCTTATGTATATAAACAAATACATATATGTATACATATATAAGCACCTTGTTTGTGATAATATGAGAGAGCTCTCCAAATATATATGAATATATCCAAATGTATATGAATATATGAGCTGTTTCCTTATATTTAAATATAAATTACTCAAAAATATATCATAAATCTCTCTTGCAGCACACTGTTGCCCAGAGCCTCTGCTTCTCATCTGGAGCTACCTCCTGCAGGCCACTTTGTAGAGAAGGAGCAAAAAACGGTTTGACATGTGACAGTATATCTTACCATGTATTCAATGTTATCCGGTATAAATATTTTCTCTCATGCTGCCACAATCATCGTGGGACTAGATAGATATTACCAAGTATATTTACCTGGCCACATTGGGTCTCTAAGTACTTAGACCAGAGATAAATGCTGTTTGCCTCCAAGCAAGCAAGCATGGTCCTCTAATAAGTCTAAAGGCTAATATACAAAACAACTATGAAGTTAAGATGAGAATCTTGTGAAGACTTGGAGAAATAGATACCTGGCTGTAGAATATCCTTTAGCACAGAGGCATGACTTTGTATTCTGAGATACAGTTCATCTCAGATGCCCTTCCCCCCATCAACCAAGGACATGCAGCCTTGGCTGGGCAATATTGACATTTCAATGGGGCTAGGTGAGGTCCTGAGAAAAGTTGCCTGAGGGGATTGACCCTAATTGCTTTCTGATGGTGTGGGCAGTCTGTAACTGAGAAGTTATAAAGCTGTGGCCTTTTTCCCTTTTGCCTTTTCTTCCTCTACTCCTCTCCTTTCTCTTTCCTGTTGAGCCTTAAAATGTGGTAGTGGCCACCTTAGTCTAGGATTCTAAACCTACATGTGGCCAGGGCCCAGCCAGGAACCTAAAGTCTAGAGTTTTCCTATTGTTGTATTTTATGCCAGAACAAGTGTGACTAAAGCCTTTTGAAACTTTTTTGTATTCTCTGTCTGCAAGCCGCCAATCCCCAGGGGCAAAAGGGGATCCCTGACCCTGCTCCCAGATTTTGTTGAGGTGCCCAGCATACCCCAACAAATCTCCATATTAAAATTGATTCTTTCCAATATATAATCTCTTGCTTGATCTTAATTTTCAAGATAAGATTATGTATTTTCAAAGGAATATTTCAATAGTCATTATGATTCTCTCTAATGGAAATATTTATTTTATTCTCTCATTCTTTAAGAATATGTTTCCCCTTTCCCTTGTATTTAAATACCTCCTCTGGCTCTTCTGTTTATGTATTTAATCCTGTATCACACAAACAAAGGTATATAAATAAAACAATTCATTGTAAATAATGAATTGACAATTCATTATTGGTCACCCAACAGACCAGCTTACCACAGCCTGGCTCACACGGCCACTTGTGGCCACACGGTTCATCAATAAATTCTGGACTTAGAAATGACACGAGTATGCTACCTACATGCACCGCAGAGCCTGGCAAGCTACCTGTGTTGTATTTGATATGCCAAATACCAGTAAAAATTATAGACATCATTCCGGAATGAATAAGGCTCTTTATGTTACTGGAGCAAGTAGATGCCCTTGGGCTCTACTAGCATGAGAAAGAACATATGGAGATGTTACATGCTTCGCTCGAGCAAATTGATGATGAACAGGAAGACAGTGATACAGTGATACAGTGTGTCAATAAATATTCACTTGATCACTTGAATCCTGTTATTCATCGATTTGCTCGAGCAGAT